>LD346543.1:504375-526859 GCA_001465055.1 Ptychodera flava
AATTAAAATTACATAGATTGTAAGTGATGGAGAAATTTCCGACTGGAGTCTGGAGAGTGCAAAACGTCATATTGCATTCCGCGTTCCATTAAAGGAGTCGGGTAAAAACAACTCAATGCACGCTTTGACGATACAGCGAATTGAATGTTAATGAACACGGTGTCATGTCACCAACTGATGTTTGTGTCTGTCAACATCTACGGCGCACAAGTTCCACTGTCAATCACACGATCAAAAAGAAAATAAGTACCTTTACCAAACTTGATTAAGTGAAGCGATTACTCTCTCCGAAAATTGTCTTGTGATTTAATTTCAATGTAAGAAAGTGTAGTCTTACAGAAAAATGACTAACTCGGCAAAGGTAGTCATGAACCTTGATTTATTAAATTGCTGTGATGTCCAAGTGTACTGAACAGGGCATATTACCATTATTATTTATTTTATGAGCCATGAGAATGTACAGCCACAGCTTTGAATTGTTTTCCCTTTCGAGGCAATATTAAATAACTACCAAGAAAAAGAGTTGGATACTTATACAGTAACTCTATTTTGCAAAATATTGAATTCAGACACGAGATATATTCTTTGGTGTTAATTTGGAATATTAAACAAAAGTAGAAACATTTTTTCCTACATCAGATTTGAAACTCACTCCAAGAAACCTTTGTATGGCAAAGCAAAGACAACAATCGTCATGATGTTTACAAGCATGTGTTTGACGTAAAAGGGTGCAGATGGCGCCGGTTTTTACTGTATACTTAGACATGGTATTACTTCCTCAGCAAAGCTTCAGTAGGTGGTAGTAATTCATCACAAATATAACAATACTTTGTTACACGTTACTATGAACAAAATAAGCATGACACTATCATGGTATGTGTTCGGTGTATGGTTAAGTTAGTACCCTTTACTGTTTCTGTGAAAATACTGATCTCTTCCGAGAGACACGTTGTGTATTTCCAAGTAAGGAGAGCACATCAAATAACTAGTGAATATTTATGTACCTCTTCCCGCATTTCGGAAAACGCTATCCTGAGAATAATGACCCAGTAATTGTAAATGACTACCGACGTTACAGTTCCCTGCGAATAAACAATAAAAACAATGAGCTAATATTAATGACAACAAGAGGAAAAGGATTGTAATCAGCAAGAAGCCATGTAATGTAAGTCTAACTTCCTAGTCACATGGAAATGAAACATAATTTTGGCACACTACCTAGCTTCATGAAGAAAAGGCCACCCAAAGTGCATGTACTAGTTGAATATGTGGTTTCAGCTCTCTAATGAACGAAACACTTATCATTCTGTTAGAATGTCTTGCGGCTGTGATATTGCAGCAGCGATTACACTTTCATCCAAGGAATGTTCGTCACTCGTACATTTGAGCACGCTCATTCGCGTTGGGAAAGACCCATTCACGCATTAACAATGTATGCTAAAAACCATATGCGTTCTATCGCAATAATGGTGGTCTGTGTATTCATTTGTACGTTGAAATATTCATTCTCTAGGGAATGTGCTAGACACGTCGTTATCTCAGACATATCGATAACTACGATCTTTAGGCACACTATTGCAACTTGCAAGTAAAAGGAGAAGTAACAAACAATATTTTTTATTTTCACCCTTTAAATTTTATCGGGAAGCCAGCAGATGGAGTAGTGAATATTGGCCAGTTTTACCTTTGTGTTAGCAAGTAAAATTTACGATAAATATCTCCGAACCCGACCCTTTTATATCCATCGGTAACACACATCCACAGTAGTGAAAGCTAAGGTTACAGGATTTCAAAGGTGTAACAGTACATGTACAGTTCGAAATTATCGGTAATTGGAAATAGAATTATCATCCAATTACAACGATTGGTCTCCAATTATCTCTCTCCACTGTACGAGGTTTGTTTTCACCAAAAAATTATTTTCGATCATGAATTTGCATTGCTATCAACTATAAGCTTAGGTTATTTTTTTGGACTATTTCCTGAGGTTCCTCTCTTCCTACCCTTTATCTCGCCTTTGGTTGCCTATTGTAATGTTTGTCTCATGTGGTTTGCGGAAATGTATATAAGAGTAAAACTAACCATTTCCTAATTGTGAATTGGATTAACGCAAAAATTTTGGTCTCATGTAAAACCTATTTGCACGGTCTTGCGATCTTTACATGCACATACGCGCATAGTGAGAATGTCTATAAGCTTAGGAGGTGATCGTAATTATTGAGAAGTCTGGAACTGAAAACGACATCACAGATTCGTAGAAATGGATTTGATGGATGCCAATTCACATCACTGCGCTTCTTTTCATCCCTGTCTACCTAGGAACAGTCATCGAAATGTATTAAGACTATTTGTGATCCTATTTAGCCGTTTTAGATTATTTTGCATTGCAACCAATTGTCAGAAGCGAACACCCACGCGGATATTCCGAAGAGACCCTGCCGCAAAAACACGTCATCAGCTGGTGGAGAGACTGACTACCTCACGGTGAAGATTGAAAATGTAAGCCAGGCTATCTCTTAATCGGACTATTGTATATCATCGAGTATGTCACATTCAACGGTTTTGATGAGCATAGGCACATGTGTGTATAATGAGGCGACTAATCGGTGTGCAATGCAAGGTATTACTCACCATCCAATAATACGCTACATCACCATCTGGGTCCAGTACAAAATCGCTCTTCTTGATATCTTGGTTCTTCTGTCGATTGTATGACAAAACAGAGAACAGTTTGGTGTCAAGGTTGTTTTTTTCGCTTTTAATAAAGGATAAAAAATGTTCTTTGTCCAGTTCAATCCCACACAGCAAAATAAACATTATTTTGAAACATCAACTTATTGCCTTATCAAAGTGCCCTTTTATATCATAAAGTATTCAGGTAATTCCGTTACAGAAAAACTTCACAGTTCTGACACAGATTTTGTTTATGTCCTGATGCGTTACCTTACTCGCTGGAAGTTCGTCTTCTAGTTCCAATGTCCTGACTTTTCGGTCTTCCAGCCTCTCTTCACTCTCTTCTTTACTGAACGTTCTTTCTCTTTTCAGAGACCCAGAAGCGCCATGACTGCCAGGGCCCGCCGTCTCTGTGTCCATTTCTGTCGGATATTCGGCCAAATGCTCTTCTGGAGACGACATGTCAGCATCCTCACGTTCGTCATCTGCGCATGCGTTATCATCGAATTCGTCGCTAACGTCACTTGCCGAGTCGGGGCTACCCGGAACACAGGATTCAGTCGTTGTCAAACCATCTCGGCTACCAAAATCGACGTAAAACATTAAAAAGGGATGTTCTTACAATTTTAGACAGATGATAATAGTTTTCATCACATCATTTCAAATACTGTCTTATTCGATGTGCATCTATTTATGAACTTTGAGCACTGAACGAGAGACAGTAAAGCGTTGCGAATTTTAACATCTCCAGTTCCTCAACTTACAAGAATAAAAATCTCACAAATACGTTGATAATTCCTTCGGTCGTGTTTTGCCCAAGTAATAGTTTGCTGATCATAAAGCAATAGGCGAGTATTAATAACAGAATTGGAACTAGAACGACAAAATGAAGTCGACTACTAAAACATATACATGTATACTTACTGTGCATTGCTCGACTTTTCTCTTTCCTGAAATACAAAGGATAGGTAATTGAAAATTGCATTGGATGGTAACGCTGTGTTTATGTTCAGATTATCACTTCTTTTGTTTGTTTGGTTTGTGCAAAACATACTTAAGATCTCGCACGATCTCAAAAATAACGAGACTCGTGCCTTGGAACTGGTTTCTCTTCAACATTAGTGGAATGAAGAATTTTACATTTACAAATTTACAAATAATTAGCATACCCCGTGTGAAAACATTTCCTGGTCGACGATGACATAAATTGCATGTGAAAATATTTGTCCATGTTTTCTTTAATGTTCAGCGGCCCAGTATTTTAGGTAATAATGGTAACGGTTTCCCGCTTTCTATACCATACTATAATATCCATCTTTCGTCGATGAAACCATCTTGACTGAAGAAAATGTCCTTTCAAACAAACTACTACTAACATGAGCATATTGCGTGCTTGCCATTCCGTGAAATGCATTATTTCCGGCATTGTTCGAGCGACAACCTATGCGTCCTGAAAGCGCAAGTTTGTATCCCTGATGTATTGGACACATTTTGCACGAACCAAACAAATGGATGAAATGGCGAGGATTTTGATCAACACGGCTGTTTTAAGTCAATCATTCATCACTAGGTCGCTATTTGTTAAATAAGCTCATTCCTCGGCGCCAATCCAAGAGGTGCAAGGCTTTCCTTTACTAATGCACTGCTGGCGTGACGTGAATTGATGAGCCATGTATTTTACATGGTTATTGAATCGACATAGCAGCTCGTAAACAGGTATTCCAACGAAATGGGAACGTGACTTATACGGTTAATAACACTGACTTGCTGTGCAGGCATTTCTCGCTATGCACGGCATAATGCCCGAGCCATGGATAGACATTATGGCCCCAACCAGGAATGACGGCTAACCTAGGCTACTTGAATTAACAGTGTTAATCTCTGTATATGACGGATTTTACTATCAGCGTTGTAAACACGTATATTATTGAAAACAAGTACATAACGTCAATTAATCACTGGTGATATAAGAAAATTGATATGTTGAAGTACCTACAACAGGAGCTTGTACAGTGATGAGCCTATGCATATGTTGACCCAAAGAATAAGTCTATACATCTGTACACACTCAAACAAAAACGTGTCCAGGCAACCCCTAGTACTGGAAGCCGTCATCTGCTTAGGCTTAACGATGATAAAATAGTCAGGTTAGCAAAGGTAGCCACATCAGAATATATGTCACGTGTTATCTGGTTTTATTTCACACCAAACGAACCAGGAGACAGTCCAGATTTATTACCAGGTTTACAATTGACAAAGATTACATGATCAATCAGAATTTGCACGGTTTTTTTAGTAAATTCTACGTATTAATTTGAGGTAGATTAGCACGAGTTATTTGAAATCCATTTTCTGAAAGTGATTGTATACTATGAATACAGGAGGGAAATTTCTAGCCTCCATGCTTGACAGACAGATTTACTGTAGCGATCAAAATGCTCAGAATGAAACCAAACATTTGCCAGATGATATATTCGGGTCTGATTTTATGCTTTTAAGAAATTTAATCAGATATTGTCACATATAAAAGTGTAGACGTTTTTGTACACTTTTTAATTGACAAGCTTTATTTATTTCTGGAAGCATTGCGATCGTTTACAAAACTGAATTTCAATATGTCGCCACACATGAAAAAGAAGTTCAGTATTTGATGAACGACCATTTTTCAATCATTTCACAAAAATATAAAAAATGAACTTTGTACGAAAGCACTTCCTCCCATTATTTTTAATAGAAGAGAGATACACGTACATTGTTGCACGGTCATAGTATGTGCACAAGTGAGCAAGATAACGATAATTTATAGTAATTTGAAGATATCGATGATTTTAATGTTCTATAGAAAGATAATATTTATGGTCATCTACGTAGTGTTAAGCTTTGACTAAAGTCAAAATCCTGATGACAAAAACTTGGATGCTTTCTACGCATTTGACAACCAGGTTATGCAACTTAGCGGATGCTGTTAGATTTTTAAGTTACGCGGTCTCTTAAATACACTTCGTCACCTAGTTACGAACGGGAAATGCGTTTCCTTCATGGCTTTTTCTGGTTTTAAACAGAGTTGCCAAGTTTCAATGGTCAAAAAATTTGTGTAATTTTCCGATTGCATCTTACTTATTCTATTTGCATGAATTGTTTTGTTGAGTTTAAGAGAACGGTCAGGGAATCCACGCACGTTAGGTGACATTGCATGGGATATATTGACAAGTCCAAACTAGCTACGCACGCTTCGTGCTCGTGCAAAATAGGAAATACTCATCAAATTGCTTAGATACGCCGTTTTATTGATAGTGTAAACAAAGGTATTATATTTTGAAAATATAATTCGCGAATTGATGGGCCCAGTAGCATATAAGCTTCCGGTCAAATCAATCCGTGAATTATATCAATGTGCCCGTTTTCCCCTCATAAGTATACTTATGAAAGAAAAACGGTCACAATGAAGCATGAACCATTTTGCAGAAAAATAAATTCCAGATTTGATTGAACGTCTCTTTAACTCCATTGTGTTGCCATCGTTTGATAATTTCCTTTCTTTTGGTAGAAGTTAATTCAGTATAAATAGCTAAAGTCAAAGCTAACAAACACAGCCCATTGATGTAGTAGTAACCGTTTCTTCCTAAGAGATTATATATGCTACTCGTCTTTGAGAATTCAATATAATATTGTATTTCTGACATTCTAAGGAGAGTTTCTCGAGAAAAAAATACGAGCATTTGATTTCACAAAAGGTAATTGTCAGGCAAAAATATACCACCGCAGCAAAACGTTCATATAAACGATAACATACACTGATGTCTGCTAAATAATTTGTTTGTTATCTTTTTATGACTAAAAGTCCTCGTTCATAGCGATTAATATAGCTTTCTGCGTAAACATTCATTTGTGTACCAGGCTGGCAAAGAATCGAAGATCATGTAATTTCAATTATAATCATATGTTCAAATGAGTTTAAAGATAACCTCCCCTAGCACGATATGGTTTATGTAGTTCCTTTTTCATCCAAGGCAATTTTCTGCGTTTTACTGGCACAGAGATAGCATTCCACGCTTCACGTCAGTGAAGTAATCAATTTTCAAAAGCAATTAAAGAGAAACAATTGCACCATTAGCCAAAGATTTGTCGGATCAAGACCAATTAAAGTCTTTATGATGAACGATCTCAGAGCGGTTTTATATATCACAAGACGCATGTGGTGTTCTAGTAGATTGCTTGGATAACTATCAAGTAAGGAAAAAGGGTTGCTTGTTCTTTCCAATTATACAGTTCTCCTTATGTACCATCTGCTTGCACGCGTCTTTCTTTTTCTTGTTTGATTGCATTTCAGAATTTAAAAACGACTAATGTACATATATGTAAAAATATGTAGGAGTTTGTGTAGAAAATAGTAATGGATAACAAAATGATTGTGTACTCTTCCAGTTTGAAATTCACAAATTGATGCGTGTTATACGTCATTTCTCAGTGTGATACAGTTTCTATTGTCGCCAAAATCACGCGCGCAACAGCCAGAGTCGAGACTAGAGTTTTGTATTTTGCAAATAACAGGAAATGCAGGGTCTTGGTGACTAGAACGATGTCTTTTGTGTCGTGCACAGAGGTTGGAAAATACGAATCAAATACCAGAGTTTCACCCCATGATTTATTTCCGTAAACAGGACGCGAAGAGGGCAGTAGCAATTGTGGTGATTTTAGCATCAGATGTTGTTGTATAACGTCAGCAGCTTTGGAACAATTTGCCATGTGCCCGATATTTTAGCACCTTTGTTAAATGATCAAATATTCTGGGTAGAAGGATAAGGGGTACAAACTATCTTACAGAGTTTCTCGAATTCCATTTGGTAAAGAGATTGCAGGATACTGGCTGTGTCTAATTAGCATTAATGTAAATGTATATACGACATGAAAATCAACTGTCATTTAATTTGCACATTAGATTGATTCTTGTAACTAACAATTGACGTAAGATGGTAAATATATCACTATGGCATTACTATCAGTAATCTTAAAAATTATATACAATTCGATAGCAGACGAGTTAAACTTGTAGAATAAAATATGCTCAGTCGTCTCCGAACACTTTACATCACAGTGCCATCTTCTATTCTGACATTTCAATATCTTCCTTTCATTGAATATATCACCATTGATGGCTTGCTTTCTTGGAAGAGTCATTTGATGTCAATTTCGATTTTCACTGTCAGATAAATATGCAAACTTACGTTATCATGATTAAGATTTGTGATTGCAAGTGCTTTGATATTCAGTTTAGCTAGTTAATGTTAAGTCCTGAAAGTTAAATTAAAGTGTTATGATGCGGAACCTCTGATTATTGTCTATTAATTATGGTAATTTTCACTAAAGGCCGGAGTATTAGCCCTACCAACACGATGAACAGCTACCTATGTGTTGTTGTTGAGAAATGTTTATTTGTCTGTGCGAAATTCCATTGACAACAATAACATAAGACAGATACATGCTATATCGATACTTTGAACACCATGCGTTCTGACATGAGTTTTGGAAGCCGAAAGACAAGAAAGTGCAAGACAAATCTTGGACTATATATCAAAAGCTTACAAATAATGAACCTTTAATTTGAAATTATTTTGTACAGGAAACGACTCAACAATTTACCAAATTATTTAAAGATTTAAAATGTTTAGTTTTATCCTTGAAATACTTGAAAATCTGACTTTTAGCCTTGTTCGTTAAAGGGCAATTATACGTAACCTTTGACTTCAAAATCAAGCACCCTCGTTTGCCCGATAGGCACAGAAATGTGCAATGCTGAATATAAGGTTATTGTACAAAGATGTCCATGTTCCACCCTGAGCTTCTAATATCCCAAATATTTAACCCTTCTTCATTAGGTACACCTCAATCAATGATCTCGAACTGTCCACTGCAATTTATTATTCTTTTGTCATCCGAGGATGCAAGGAGTTCCGATCTTTAAAGTGGACAGTTCAATATCATTGAGCTGTGGATCCAATTAAGAAGAAGGGCTCAGTCTCTTCGAAACATTTGGGAATATCTCTGAGTGGAATTCCCGATTGAGACTACAATGTTGTTCATATCGTTTGTGCAATCAATGACACTCCAATCTAAATTTCCCGTTATCTTCACACTTCACTGACGATTTCAAAACGAAACATTTCTAAACTGCAACGAAGCGACAACAAAAAATCAACCATGACGATAGCAATCAAACATTCCAACGTAAACATTTTAGTCGCCATTGGTCCGAAATAATGGATATCGATAAAATACAGTTAGGGCTAAACTCCTACTGAGTCGATCTTTTGAAAAGTTACATAGCTATCTAATCACGTGATACGAGTGACCATCGAACACAAAATAAAGTATGACATAAATATTTTCACACACGGTCGTATTGGATCCCATGATATTAGAACAAAACCAATATAGTCTTCTTTAAGATGGATCTTTATGATGAAACGCAACTCATTTGTACAAATATGTACATACAATTTTAATAACATCTTACATTTTTCATAATCCCTAGAAACGGGAAACTCAGCCTCAGGTAATAAACTTAATCCGACGATGATCAAGTACGCGTGTCCTTACTTATTTGATTTAGACTATAAGGGTTGACGTGAAGTATATTTATTTCATACAGACCCGAATGTTTTAGAGGATCATGATCCAGTCAACTAAAGCAGGTCAAAATTTTACATCGGAGCGGTAAAAAATCTCCTTACTCTTGTTCATGACATTTAAATTTGCTGAGTCCGCCTCCTTCTACCTTAATAGGCGTATAAACAGGAGGGTGAGTAGCTAGAATTGTTTTGTTTTCGTCTTCATCGTCTTCATAAAATTATTTTTATAGTCTGATCGGCCGCCAACGTTCATTATGAGTTAATGGACGCTATGCTGGATAAACTTTCATGTTGCTTTATTGGAGTGTTTTCGAAACGAAATTCAACCTGTACCAGCTGACAGAACAATAACTTAATACTAGGAAACTTCAAGAAAATATACAAAATGTATGGTCCCTGAATGAATTAGGCCGCGTTCAAAAAAATGGTGAGGGGGATTCACAAATTTTAGGGGTAGTCGAGGGGGGGGACTTGAAAGTTTTACTCTGCCTATATGAATGCCAGTAAATTGTCGTAAAAACGACAAGTTGGCCTTGTAATGGGGCAGATGCTGCAACTGTTGATAATGATTTCAATATTTCTATGCAATGTATCAAACACACTTTCATGGTGTCTCTCTACAGCATGCTGAAAAACACAATATTCAGATTGTCAACAAAGCCCGTTTGTCTAAATATTGGTGATAATTGAATTAGAGTTCAGACTGAAAATTATTTGTCAATGATACAAATGCACGGTACAAGTAGGCTGTGTTGGCAAGCTGAATACTGGACAGCTCAACATTCTGTAGGGAGTAGAACAAGAGCACAATTGTATAAACTGAACAAAAATGTTGTCACAAAACAAAGTTAATACAGCTACTGTCCTACTACTACATACTGGCAGTGACAGTGATAGCTCTGACCCTGATATAGTTAAGAAGAGTTTCGGTCATAGGACACTCAATTGACAATGAAACATACATGTGCACAAGATCCGGCCAGACAGCAACACATACCCCGGTAGAAGAATAGGGGACTAGCAGTTACCATGGATTTTTGAATTCTGGCATGTGAGAACAATCAAATATTAGAGAAAAAAGATGGGGTCACCATTCTTGATCTTATAAAAATGTACTATGAAAAGTCACAGTGCTTCTAAAATCACTTAAAATCAACAAGTTCATGCAGTGAATGAAATTTTCACATCTCATCGTACAATAACACAAAAGTAAAACTTTGAACAGTAAAGACTCTAATGTAAATGAAATATGTGTGACTAAATAGAATCATTTATTTTTTACCAAATTTGCCATTATTACACCCACAATTTCTGAGATTAAAACATTAATTTGATGGAATATTTTAACCTTTCAGTATTATCAATTTTGTAAAACATTTATAAGTAGCATCTAAGTTGTATGTCTTGCACTTTTGAAAAAAATACTTTTTCGGTAGGTCACTGTGCTCAGTTTTTCACAATTTGGTAAAATGTAACCAGGAATACACAATTTTCATACTCTTTCATGATTGTCATTTATGTGTTTTTCAGCTGGTGCCACTGACCTGGCCAGATTTGGATAAACTCAAGTCAGTTTTATAGACTGATAAATCCCAAATGTCCACTGATGCATTTAAAATTGAATCAATTTAAGCACTTGCCCACCCTGCTGATAAGAGGTAGTGTTGAACATCTGCGTGCAGAACTACGCAATACGTGTTTGTTTTTATTCCGCGTGCATTCCTAATAAATGTGCGGCTATGTGGTAATGTTTTTGGGGGGACTTGAAAATTTTTGATCATATAAACGGGGGACTTGAAAATGTTGAGGGTATTGAGGGGGGATTTGAAAAAAATAAGATTTCAATTGCGATTCCTCCAGCACCCCCTCAGCATTTTTTTAAACGCAGCCTTATAAGATTTTTATAAACACAATATATTTTAAACAAAGAAATTTCATTTCGTGAAGCGAATGTTTAGTATGTTACAGTAATACCACTAATCGAATGTAGAACCGGATGTCCTCAACTTCGATATTCCGTACCTCACTTAACATTTAAATCCTGGCATGAATGCAACCTGCGTGTAACTTCGAATATTAATAACACCTGCTGAAATACTTGTAGGACATTTTACCATAGAGTGGTTTGTGTACAGGTGATTACTTGGTGGTGATAGATTCACACGACAATAACCCAAACCGAAACAGTGATTTGCATATTACGTGTGTATTCCAACTGATACTGTCGTTCTGGTGAGTGGTGGAAAGCCTGCTGATGAATTATGTTGGTATGGTTTTATGCACGCACATGTTATGCTGGCTAATCAGCTATATGGATTTATCATTCGACCTCTGTGACAACATGACCTTTATTTCAGAAAGGATACACCAGACCGATTGATGAGTGTCGAGATATTTTGTACAACCTTTTCCGAGCAGCAAATCAGGCTACTTCTCGTACACAGCCTCGGCGGTTAACGGATTTGCAACTTTTGCAGAGCAATCTCAAACTGCTAATGTTCATTGTATCATATGTTATTTTTGCTGTGATGAATACAGCCATCTTGTCAGCATAAAGGCCACCGTTCGGTAGTAGTATTAAAAACATTTAAAGACCTTACCATGAAATATACGTCCATATTGCAGCACATGTAATGAACTTTCTCATTGTAATGATATTAGCTTGTTAAAAATACTTAGCTCCAAAAACACTATACATTTTCAGTCCTCCGAAATATTAAGACAGACAATTCTAATATTTAATAAAGCAATCAACCAATTCGATATACAGCGTGTCAAACTCAATTGCGAAATACCATGTAATGGCGATTCACGAAGACAACTACGTGTTTGTATCTCAAACAGTCGCAAAACATTGGTAACTCTGATCAAAATACATTACACAAACACACTAAGAACTCGGGATGGCTTTCGCTTGAGTTCACACACTGGAACGATAATCAGGCAGGCAGATATTCCCTTTTATCAACTTTCAAACAACTGTTATTTACATTTATATTTGTACAAGTTTAGTAGAGGGTAGGAAAAATATAGTATATTTGCTATGCTAGACAAATAATCTCATATTTTATTAATGAGATCAGTATATAAAGTGTGACAACTTTCCATTATGACGTTAGATTGATATACACCAAGTGTCACTTTGCTGTCGTGATGACTAACACCTCCGCTTAGCTCATTTATAGTTGTATATTCGATTTCATCTATTGTAATAAATCAAGGTGAAACTTAGACCAAACAAACAACTATAAAAAAAGCGGGCAATAATTTACATATCTCATACAATGGCGGCATTCATTAAGTTACACTTTCGGAATACTATCGTAAATTAATCAGCCACTATCGACAACAACAGATATTATTAAAAATGCCTGCCCATAAATTTCCAGCTTGTTTATGAAAACAATTAAGCGTATGTCTAGATTTTATGTAGATTAGCTGACACTTAGGTGTTTATTTACCATCAACTTTGTGTTGTTTGTCGCTGTTTTCTATTAACATATAACTGTCTGAATTAATGAATTCAGCTTACGGAAAATGTATTGAAGGTTTAAATATATCAACCTTTGTAGAAGACAGTGTGTTGACGGTTTATATAAAATACATCAACCTTTGTAGAAGACAATGTATTGATGGTTTATATAAAATATATCAACCTGTGTAGAAGACAATGTATTGACGGCTTATATAAAATATATCAACCTCTGTAGAAGACAACGTATTGACTGCTTATGTAAAATATATCAACCTTTGTAGAAGACAATGTATTGACGGCTTATATAAAATATATCAACCTTTGTAGAAGACAATGTATTGACGGCTTATGTATAGGATAAAGCCCGAGTACGAGGGCTCTTCTGGTATATAAAGTCCAACCCAACGATAAAATGTCGAGGCCGCAGGCCGAGACATTTTATCGTAGGGTTGGACTTTATATACCAGAAGAGCCCGAGGACGAGGGTTTTATCCGACTTAAAAACTATCGCCCCTAACTGATATATTTTCGTTTTCAATGTGTTTACGTCAACCATCCCCTTTGTCAATGTAACATGTTTAGGATATGAATTAAAACTTTTATTTGTGAAATAGCCTTCTAATGTAATGGAACATCCTATAAATGCCCTAGGGCACATTATATAAATGCCCTAGGGCACAGCAGATTTTGTGTTGCAGCTGGTTTCCACTGTGTTGCCAAATTTGAATATTAAAACGTACCAGATGTCTACAGAATATGACATGTTCACTTTTGATTGGACAGTACTTTACTACGGCGCTTTCATTCGTTTCTGGAATTTGGTGACCAAGGCTTTATGAGTAGATAAAACACCCTGAATTGAGCACTCTGATTGGTCAATCAACAGTAGATAGTTTTTAAGTAAAATATATCAACCTTTGCAGAAGACAATTTTATTCACGACATTAACAAAAGACGAGGGTTCCCCCCAACATAGCGGCAGTATCTGCCATTTAACGTCTGATCGAGTCATCTATCTCTTGTGTCACACATATATGCACTCAACCAACTTTGTGGCCGCTACTTGAGCAGGTCGAGGAGTCGACGTGATGGACTCACGCTACGTACGCAATAAACGACGTCCACTGTGGCAGCGGCAATGAACTCTTTTCCTTCCTCCTTAATATAGCCTACTGATGAACTTAAACGTTAGCTAAATCCTTTGTTGATGCTCAAAATTCCATCAGTTGCTTGACGGCATTATTTGTTGATTTTAGTATATTTGATTCGCGCTGTTCGGTGAGATATTCTTCAATTTCGACAGCGACTCGGCGATTTACAGCTTGGTAGACGAGGTGGCTGGCTCTTGCTGTAGCAGACGACAGTGAACGCTACCGATTTTTTATCACATTGAGAAAAGAGGAACTGCCACTATCATCGTTATCAATATTTGCAGATTTTCCTATGCTAACGGCTATCTGATTTGGCGAAAATTCTTCAGAAACAATTCCATTTAATTTACATCTACGCGATAAGGCCGACAAAACCTTCGTTAACCCTCCAGTAGAAAAAGTGCCGACCGTATTACCTTACTTCTGATGTCAGAGGTAGGGGAATATGAAAATCCTGTATTACTACAGTGTGAGAATGACTGGGTCTACCTATGTATGTGATATTGATACAATATCTCTGATTGTTCCGAACGAGTTTAACGTCATCAAAGACGAGGGTTTCCCTAACACAGCAGCAGTATCCTCGAAGGTGTACTTGGGAAACATGGATCTTCAGTGACGTCACACAAGTGAGGAATACTGGGGGGATTATATCTTTATCGCATGCATAGAAGCAATTAATTTTTATTCTGAATAAAACAACACTTTTCCATGCGATATAATTTAGACTTTTATTGTCCCAGCGTGGAGGATTAAGTTGTCCGGTTCCAGCTGATTCGGGTCATGGGACGCACTCTATCACTCAGAGTACTGAAGTTTTTTTTCAAAACGATCTTTCTCTGTTGGATATTCTCGCAAAAATTTGAATGGATATAGCCGTCACCATCGAGGATACGTGAAAGGGCGATGATCATGTACCGTAAGATGCAACATTTGTTTGATACCGATAAAAATGCTTCGAAGTTTATACTTGCTATTGCCAGTCGCGCATTGCTCTACCGTAGTTATTCTGTCTAGCACAATAAAACCTTTCCCCTTTGTCTACTGATACGCTTGCTCTTCTTTTGTGCGGTGCCACTCTGTCTAATAGCAGTGTATGTTGACACCGTAATCGTTTAGTTCACTTATTTGGAAAGGTCATTTAATGGGAAAACCTAAGGAGATATATTGTTAAAGATTTCACCCAACTGAATAGTGGTGCCTTGCGTTGACTTTTAAAAATCTAAAGAGTGACTCTCAGGCCTACTTTGTCTTATGTTAATACGAGCTCATTCTTTATCCCGTAGTTATATTATTGATGAGATGATTCTTCGGGGTTTTTCACACCAAGAGATAATCAATACATGACCCGGATATTGTTTTCGGAAGATTCGCTTGAGTAACGTCTCCGAGCTTTTACGGAGGTTAACTCACAAACCCAACACAGGCAACAACGTATGCATAAGCCAATCAATCCTTGAAACATTTTCATCACACCTTTCATTGGCACCAAGGCGGATCATGCAATTATGTTGGTCACGGATGAGAGACGAGAGACACGCAGAGCAGTCTGGGTAACCGAGACTCATGTCGTAAAGGACTGTTGCAATTTTGTTTACTAAAACTTTGATAAAGATTTGCAAGCAAGAAAGTCAAGAAGTTACTAAGATATCTTTACAATTTACAACTGAATACAAAAGGCACAAGCATTTTTATTGAGGATAAAATATAATAACATCGAGAGCAGCCGTCATGACATTGTGTCAAGGGTCACGGTCATGGAGCAGAAATACACTGAGTAGCTGGGCTCAGCCAGCTGCCCTATGCGTAGCCAGCAAGGCCATCAACACTTGTGACGAAGAAGTCTTGTATTCTTACAAAGTATTTTTATCAAAAAACCCAACTACCACCAACAGTGAACTGCCACGTTCAATTGAAATAACATTTTCAATCCTTCTATGCGCAGCTGCGCAAGCTATGGGCTCAGCTCTTATGTGATATTATAATAATTGTATTTCATTATCAAATTAGATTGTAAATAAGTGCTTTTTACATATTCATTTTATTGACGACAGGTGCTGACAATTCCATTAATGCTGTGACAGAATATATTTGTGACCATCACACGTTACTCCCTTTACGCATACAACGAGAAGAAAAAGCTAGAACAAAGCAACTCGCCTTGAGGTTACGTCACATCACAGACAACTTGTCTTCTTAGGGCAAATGTGTACTATGGACTTGTTGCCACCTTTCAAATACAGTGACGTGACTTTCTGTGAAAGTAAGTGTACTGTCAAAATGGAGGAAGATCGAAAATAATTTCAAACCATTTGTTCAAGCTCTCAGATCACGCGCCGGATTCATGCACAAGCGCAGTTGACCCTTTGAATACAAAAGGGGCAAATAAAATCCTTATGAAACCCTATTTCGAAAATTAATGAAACCCATAATGATCGACGAAAACTAACTCTAGAATTATAGTTTAGTTGCAATAAAAACTAAGTAGTATTATTCCGATTGTGATGTATATCATTAGTATTGTTGTTGTTGCTTTGTTGTCATTGTTTGTTGTTTGCCATTACCTTTTGGCTTGTAAATGAGAGACTACTATGATGCTCGTTGAACGAAATAATTGGTTGCTCTTTTCGTATTTCTAGTGATATAGATGTTACTTTTATCGTAATAGAATAGCTTGCCTAATTGATATGTCTAAAAGGAAGCTAAAAAGTGACCATGTGCTCAGTCTGGTAACTTACAAAATGCGCTTTTAATGGTCTGTGTATTCGACAGGTACTAATTCAAATCATATCATCAAATCTGATTGAAATTTCAATGTGATTATGTGTCAAAGTATTCATGAAACGACAAAGTGCATGTACCCTTAAATGTTCGTCCCATAAATGGCAAATTAAGTTCCTCTTTATATACTGAGCGGACACTGATTCTATTGCCTCAGAAATATACGATGCACTGTCGATTTCATGATGACTTCTTCAGTGGGATATTTTAATGAGATGGCTATGAGAAATGATATAGCTGTTGCAATGTCTGTTTTACAGGGCTGAACATTCGTAACGACAAATCCCACCTTTGCTAAAGAATTTACATATAAATAAACATCACACATGAAAAGTGCTAATTGCAAAGCTTCTTATATTTATATACAATCGTGGATTTTCTGTCAATCGTCTACAAAAGCAACTTAAATTTGCATTTGAGAGCTTTTCATTTCGTATCTTTTTCCAAATACCATTTCATTTCACCTTTGGCCAATCTGCGCTGTTTGGTGGTAGAAAAGAGGCACTGCAAAGGTCAGCGAGGAGTTGGATGGTATGACATGATATGGCAGTAGTTCTCTGTCTGTGCAGCCTTCAACGTCGTATTTTGTGTGTGATTCTTATCAGAGGATAACGACCGGTCAGTATTGTCAGCAATCTCTGTGACATTACTATAGGATGGATGATGGAGGTAAAGTACATGCCGGTACATTATACACAAAATGTTTAACGGGCTTTTAGATCCATGTACACGTTCACCGATTGAAAGTCGATGTTTACGGCAAGTAAATACTCGCAGAAAGTTCATTATTTGCTCGAGTCGAGCAAGAACTCATTCAGACAGCATTTTAAGATCTTTATGAGATTTATAGAAATAACTCACGGTACATGAAGTCGATAAGGTGTTATTCTCGTTGGTTTGGACGGTACTTTCGCATCGACCGTTGCCATCGTCTTGTTTCGGTGCTAGCTCGGATTCACTGTCTGTCGTTATGGTTAGCGCGTTGCCTTTTGTCAACTGGCGTATTCTTCGTGACCGCAAATGCTGATAATGACATACGTTTGCCTCACGCTCCTGTCTGTCTTCCATGCTGCTCGTCAACAAGCGATGGCTGGGTGTCTGACGATGTTTTGATTCAGAGCCTTCCTATTTGAATTTCGCTTGGCTCCGTCATTACAGAAAGGTCCAATTAATTACAACGGGGGTTGTATCTTTTGCAGAATAACTGTGCGCATGCTCAGACGGAAACCGTCACGGCATCTCGTAATAATGTTTACAGATTCGACGACCAGCGTGAAAGTGTTCCGTGGTTTTGTCAGTTGGAGTCTATGAAATCTTGCACTTTGGAAAAATGTATGAATATATACTGATAATACAAATAAGGGAAGCTCACCCTCTTTCTTTCGAAATCAAATCAATTAAATAAACTAATCATCGTTTATTTCACCGTGCTATGCTTGTCTAAGAGTTCTTTTCCTCTTCTTTAAAAATGCAAAATGAATCGAAGGTGCTGTCTTTGATCGAATGTGCTTGTATCCAAACACATTCGAACACATATCCGACATATGTTTACGCAAAAAAACAGATCTCCTTGTGAAAAGAATTACGCTTTTTCCAATGAATGCCTTGTGCATCTTTTAGACGCTAACAGCGAGGCTGTCAGTACGAACAGTTGTGTATATGAAGAAACTTGTATCAAATATTCAAAGTCTGTCATATAACGATGGCTCCATTAAAATTTATGATATCGATGGAGTACAGATGGTGTGTGCTCAATTTTCCTTAACCTGAAATTCAACGACACTAGGAAAATAAGTTTCGCGAGCAGCCTTGGGTTTATTGGCTCGTTTCAACTTTAGAATCTTTAGGACATTTTACCTTCCGTTCTGTCTTCTTCTACCCAACTAGGTCTACGACGAAGGCCTGACGTCAGGCACAATATGATATCATAGTCTTGAAGCTGTTGAAATTTTTACCCTGATAATCAATAGAACCTTATCACGAACGATTATAATGTTTTTCTAAGAAACGAGGGGGAGTTTCTGTACCTCACAAACGCACCCCATGTAATAATACACCACCAATACACGTCCTACATGACGCACGTAAATCTGTTTTGTTAGCAAGCACGGTGATGGAGAATGCCCGCAGAATCTTCTCCATTTTACGTGTGGGAGTCGTGTTGATGATGCTAAAGGGATGAGTGACGGCCTAAAAGTGTGTCCCATAGGGGATCGAAAACATGAATTTCGAGTTTTGTTAAGAATGATAAAAAGGTTTGTAACAGCCTAAAAGTGTGTTCAATATTGAATATTAAAATATGACGTCACACAATTTGTGTACTTTTTAGAAGACAGCCAGATATCACACAGTTGTAATAAATTCAATATGGCATTTGACATCAATATTTCATTACGATAATGGGGTTGTTGATTCTAAGAATAATTTTATTTTTGTTGTCTTGTAAGATATCTGGTATGATACTTTACGTCTTGAGCCATTAGTGAGCAATGTGACGACAGACAAGTACATATTCTACATATTCTGAAAATCAATTATTCTAAAGTTATAAGAAGCAGACCGCTTTATAAAATTGTCCTTCGATAAATCAGACTTCTGAGGTTTCACGTTTCTGTCCAATTTTTCTTAGATATATGATTTGATTGATATTTAGACTTACTCATCATGGACAAATAAATGAAATGATAAAAAGAAATCATCCCAACAATACGATAAATGTAACCTGCTCGTATTTTTAATGCTAGTAATATGCCTTGTCTTCGGTAAATGTAAATGATATACATTAAAGCCATAACAAGGGACTGTGTACCCGAGGGTAGGTGACCGTGTGCCCGACGTAAGGAGGCTAAATGGTCTCCTGCCTCGAGGGTACATAGTCCCTTGTTTTGCTGTTTCACTACATTCCTCTCTTACACAGTTTTCATTCCAAATTTTTGGGTTTATTTGCAAATGACAACCATATGTTTTATTTCCATGTTAGACGAAAATCCGTTAAAAACAGAACGAGTTTCATCGTCGAATGGCGCATTGATATATTTGAATTTTTCACTCATGATTTCTAAAAACCTGGAGCTTGAACATTTTTAAATTCCAAAGTTGTCAACTCGCCTCTTAATTTCAAGAAAACAATAAACTTTGGCACTGTCCCAATAGTGTCGAACGTGCATATTGAAATATGAATTTCTCGATGTGGTTACTCTTTGAATGCTTTGTCATATTACAAAGCTATAGTAGTCGGGGGATAACAGCATTCTACCGGGGATCTCACACATTAAGCAATCAGAATAGGACCGTTCTCCCGAAGATCAGTTTTACATTCCCATGGTAACAGCCCGAGCCATCTCTATTTCTCGTTTTTTCATGGTCTGCTTGTAAAGGTCGCGATCCATAATATATAGATATTGGAAAATCCATACCTCATTTAATTAATGAATCTGGTTTTTTATCGCACGTCAGTTTATATTTAATATGAATTTCAAAATAATTACACGAAGAGTCATCATCCTCAGCATCGTATAGTCAGTACACTTGTGTTACATCGTATTACTGTACGATACAATCGTTTTGAATTTACAGTGCGGATAACCTTACAGTAGACATAACCAGCAGAGAGCCCAGCGGGATGATAAAACTAATACCATCAGCATTGGTCTGTGGCTCTGTGCCCCGAGTAATATTGGTAATAGTAGGTCAATAAAGCTTCTAGTGGCAACGAATGCCCACCTTCGTATTCTGTACTTGCTTTTCTTTCAAAGGGAAAATTTCAAATAAGACTTGAGAAGCGCAAACGCTAAGATATCGCTAGGTTCAGCGTGAGTATATCCTAAATCAGTAATGTGAATTTCCTATGCTGTGCGTTTTTTTATCGTCGTTGTGTTGTTAAAATGTGTTATCATTAAATATTGAGTATATCTGCAAGCTGTGCAAGAGATATTGCCGGACAAAAAGAAAACAGTTGTTAATTGCTGAATTTATAAGGAAGTTGGTGATTAGGAGACCTTGACAACTTGGTGTTTTTAAATGGGCAGTAACGTTCGAATGACTGCATGGACTATCTGGCATATATATCCTTATATGATTTCTACGGCAAGCCAAGTGTTGCAAAATTCGTGAAAACTATCTTTATGTTCATAAAAAAACATTTTTGTGTTAATGAATTCCGTGTTTATGTTCATGAAAACCATTTTTGTGTTCATGAATTTTATGTTTATGTTGATCAAAACCATTTTTATGTTCATGAATTTTATGTTTATGTTCATAAAAATCATTTTTGTGTTCATGAATTCCATGTTTATGTTCATGAAAACCATTTTTGTTTTCATGAATTTTATGTTTATGTTCATGAAAACCATTTTTGTGTTCATGAATTTTATGTTTATGTTCATCAAAACCATTTTTATGTTGATGAAAACTATTTTTGTGTTCATAAAAATCATTTTTGTGTTCATGAATTCCATATTTATTTTCATGAAAACCATTTTTGTGTTCATGAATTTTATGTTTATGTTCATCAAAACCATTTTTGTGTTCATAAAAGCTATTTTTGTGTTCATGAAATCCACGTTAATGTTCATAAAAAACTAACATTTGCTCCACTGCCACCTAAAAATATGTCCCCTGCCCCAGTAAAATTAAAATTCCCCGGCCCTCAAAAAATGCTTCCGGAATAGCTTTTTCGATGAATAGCTCCGTTGGCTGCACCTGTAATCTCCGCGGTCTCTTGGTGATACGAGACTACAACAGCAAAACGGGACGAACAAACCTGGCAGCCGGGCAATCGGCGACCTGTGCTCGCAGATATATTTAAATAATAACACATGAGAACGAGGGCAATATCACGATTTATTGCCTGCCCAAGGGATGGTGGTCATGATCGAAATAACTGATGATGCCCGAGCCGTAGGCGAGGGCATCATCAGTATTTCGATCATGACCACCAGCCCGAGGGCAGGCAAAAAATCGTAATATTGCCCAAGCTCTCATGTGTTATTATTTTTATTACACCGAACAAGCAAACATGCAAAGAAACAAAAACACAAAGACTTCTTCGAGTACAGTTCGCCTTCTGAGTCCGGACCTCAGCGTAAAATGTTGTCAGTGCCGAGTCTAGGGTTGCCGCTAAAGTTTGCCGATCTCCTCGGTGGCGTATCCAAATTTTTATGTTTTTCATGAACATACACATGGTTTTCATGAACATAAAAATGTTTTTTTATGAACATAAACATGAAATTCATCAAGACAAAAATGTGTTTCATGAACACAACAATGTTTTTTTATGAACACAAAAATGGTTTTCATGAATATAAACATGGATTTTATGAACACAAAAATAGTTTTCATGAACATTAACATAAAATTCACGAATTTTGTAACACTTGGTTAGCCATAGATTTCTGAATAGAGTTCACGATTAAATAGGAAATGTTTGTAGGGATTGCTAAGTGCATTGCATTTAAAAGGCAGAATTAGTGAAGGCCGACTCGTTTGGGACATTGAGCAAGCGTGACATTTTTTTCATCAATTCCGCACAGGTGAGTTTGTTTTTAGAACTGGTGTCAGTCCAACTACAGTAGCAGGTACTAGGTGGCAATGAAACTTGGTCTTGAGAGTAGTATTGAGCGGATGAAATAAACTCTATTTTGGAACAGAGTCTTGTTTTTTCATCCGCTCAATTCCGCACATCAAGATCAGTACAGCTATCGATATAACAATAGAGGTATCAACAGAACGATCATTCCATTTACAACGTGACATCCAAATTGGTTATGAAATTAT
>LD346543.1:533298-544174 GCA_001465055.1 Ptychodera flava
ATAACAATGTCTGAAAGTTTGACTTCCTTCTTTAAAATTCGCCAATCAATTGTTATACAGGTGGCCTTTTCTTGACAGAACTGTGTTCAGTCCAGCACTGTAGTAAAAGAATTCGAGAAAAAATCTCAAATATATCTTATGTTAAGTTTCTGTCATGATACAGCACCAGAATTTTTCTCTTCGTTCTGGGGTTCCCCAATCCTTGTTCTGACAGCATTCAGCTACATGCACTCTAGTACCTATATAACTCGTGTTGTTGAGTCGGCACGAAGTGTTGAATGAAAAGGGTTATTATAATTTTACTGTATTCGGCTTGGTCAAGAAAAAAGACATATCCTCATTTATACAATTTCAAATGAGGGGAAATGAAAGTGTGTACAAGCCTCTTTTGGAATTCGTTCGTCGTCTGTAGATTTCTTACGGTTAACCATTAATCTATTTCATTGCAAATGTTCAAGTAATGATTGCAACGTGAAACCATTTTACATTCACCTGGGGCATCGGCTAAGGAGAGGCGGTTCTGTTGGCAATCAGCAGGTGTTTTCAGTACCCATATAATACTATATGAACACTTTCATGACATATATTAGGACAACAGCGCCCTCTTTCACTTTCCTTATATACGAATAATACAGGTTTGTCAATGATACACATTGTAGCGACTGTCAAGTTTTACCTTGACGTGTAATTGTTCGTTACGGTGTGCAATGTGCGGGCGTCAAGCTTATTACCATTTTTTACTGTACATAATATTATGTTCTTCTTAATCCGTTAAGTAAGTGAGTAAGCTCAGCTGAAGGCATGTTTTGTCGACAAACTTTCTAGATGCTAAAAATTTAATACTATCGATCTCTAATAAATAATGCCAAAAGACAGCGAACTTTTCCCCTTAACGATTTCATTTTTGGGTCACGTTTTCGACTACATTTTGCTCCCTGCAAGTTGGGTATGCATGCTGCAATTGCATGGTTACCATATGCGAACACGTACTATCTGACACTTACATTAGTTCTGTCTAATAAAATTGCCACGAAAACCCTTTAAAAACGCTGTATTTCGAGCCTTAATATTTTCGTCTCGGAGTACAGATACCTATATTTCAACATAAATTAAAGAACTGCAACATAAAATAGACAAAATGATGGCAAACACCCTATATATGCATACACACTCATGCAACCCTCGAAGTCACGGCATGTTACTATTCTAATCGGCGGCAGGTGAAACCGTAAATTGAAATTACCAGAGCAGAAAGAGTTCATCGCTTGCCACTGTAATGGAATTTGCTAGTAATACGATAACGATACTGACCTTGGGAAGTTAGAATCAGAAAAGACAGCAATTCACTATATCTCAACTGAATCCCTATTCTCCACCGCCCGTGGACTGACGCATATCTCATGCCTACACTTTTTTGTCGTGGATTCTTTCCAACTTGTACAAGCCTTCGGGGCCAGTTAGAGAAGACGACTCCTAGAACGGTTTTCCAAATGATTGCTTTCAGAGTTAAAGTTGAGTCACATTCTAAAAAACACCCACGAGCGTTAAGCTGCTATCTGATTTTTAGCTTTTGTAATGTGGAGACTGGTTTCAAGTCATCTCTTGTCCAAGTATCAGGCAACATATATTTGCATGATGTCAAACGCTACTGAACCGGGAAAAATTACGAAACAATAGGTTTAAATGCAAGAATAAACATTTGTACAAGACGTATGTTCGTGGTATCAGCCTATCTGCCTTGAATTTAGATTTACCGTATATAGAGTCGAGTAGAAAAAAACGGAAAGATTTTAAGTGTTCGTAAAGGGGATACAGTCTAAAATTTTCACAGACTTAATCGTTATGTCTTCAATAAATGACCGTGAACAAAAATTTGGGCAAGCAAAGTGTAGATATCCAGATTTGAACTTGAACGAGATCTTTCTCGAAAGATGACAACTGAAAGACTACTGACATTCACTGACAAGGTAAACAAGATCTTTAATTGGCTATTGCTGAACTTCAGTATTATTCTCCAGAACACGTTCGCAGCACTGTTGAGAAAAGCAATTACCCAGTTGAAATGAGGTAGGAATGTTTCACAGCACAGCTAAATTTCGGTTGCTGCCGGTAAAGACACGATCATTTGGAAAATTGATATTTTTAATCTTCTTATTTACATTAACAACCGTAAGCCTGCTGTCGGCGTCACACGCTACTTGCTCCTTTCACCTCATATGATGCTTTTGCTTTGAAATTTGTAGTTTGCATGGATAGCAGATGGAGATTGTCGTCAGGAGATATGTGAAGTGATTTGAAAATTCAAGGCAACGTTACCAGAGGGAATACACTTCTTTCTTGATTAGTGTTTTGCCTTGTTGATGTCATCGAACTGCGACCATTATAGGCGAGCGGCAGACTCACTTAATTTTCACACTTAATGTACCCACCTTACATACGGCCACATCATACGTCATTTGAAAGCTTATTATCTCTACTTCAAGAAAATTGACGATGTGGAGCTGCCAAGTAGGGCCATACCCCCCTAATTTGCATAATTCACAAGGGCATCTAATTTGCATAAACACGATATAAAATAGAAATTTTATTGTTATCTACTGTAAACATACTTTTAAACTATCGAGTGATATATCAAATGAAAGGTATATGCATGTCGAGTACAACATGGATATCCAAAGAGATATTTAAAATGATTTCACTGAAATATATTCATATTTATCGTGAAAAAATTATTTTCCCCTTTTGAATAACAATATTTTAAAATTCTTAACACATGCAGCCACATCATACAGCCACATCATACGTCATTTGAAAGCTAATTATCTCTACTTTTTGAAAATGGACAATGTTGAGCTGTCAAGTAGGGCCACAGCCCCTAATTTACATAATTTACACGGGTACCCAATTAGCATAAATGCGATGTGAAATCAGAAATTTACTGTTAACTACTCTAAACATACTTTTCAACTATCGAATGATATATCAAATGAAAGGTATTTGGTTGTAGAATACAACTTTGATACCCAAAGACATATTTAAATAGATTTCACTGAAATATTTTCATATTTATATTTAAAATAATATTTTCCCCTTTTGATAAACAAGATTTTAAAAATTTAAACACATACAGCCACATCATACAGCCACATCAGACGAAATTTGAAAGCTTATTATCTTTACTTCAAGAAAATTGACAATGTCGAGATGTCAAATTTGGCCATAGCTCCTACTTTGCATAATTCACAAAGATACGCAAATTACAGAAATGTGATATAAAATTAGGAATTTATTAAGTACTCTGAGCATACTTTAAACTATCGAGTGATATATCAAATGAAAGGTATTTGCATCTAGAATACAAAATAGATACCCAAAGAGATATTAAAATGATTTTCTTGAAAGTTTTTCATAATTATATCGAAAAATATATTTTCCCTTTTTGAATAACGATATTTTAATAATTTTAACACATACAACTACATTATGCAGCCACATTATACGTCACTTGAAAGCCTACTACCTCTGCTTCACGAAAATTGACGATATGCAGCTGCAAAATAGAGCCGTAATTCTTTAATTTGCATAATGCACACGGGTACCTAATTTGCATGAGTCCGATATGAAATTATAAAAATCCATTGTTATGTACTCTACACTTGCTTTTAAACTATTGAGTGATATATCAAGTGAAAGGTATTGGCATGTGGAATAGAGCTATGACTTCCAAACACGTAGCTAAATTTTTTTTATTGAATATTTTTATTTAAATCGCTAATATCTTGACTTATTTTTAATATTCATAAAATTGTGCAGTAAATACGAATAATGCCCAAATTATATAAAATAAGAATAAAATATATACAAAATAAGAATAATTCAGCAACATAGAGAACAAATATCGCTCTGACTCATATTCTGAGACAATATATGATTTTCATTGGAACGCAACACGAGCTTAATAAATTCATATCAAACATAAAAAATGCATCCTACTCTGGAATTTTCGAAAGCTCTTCCCAAAAAATCACACCTTTATACCTCATAATCTGTAAAGGTCATCGATCCAACAAATTAACATTCTCGACTTAAGAACACACACAAAACCAACAGATACCAGATTCCAATTTATGCAATCAAACGGCAACATTCAAGGATTTGTTGAAGGCGAAACATTACGATACATTAGAACAATTATGTCACAACAATACGATAGAAAATACAAGATTTTTTCGAGATAAAAGTATAATGAAGTAAAAATAAAAAGTAAAAGTAATTCTAGATCTTGTTTGATTATTACTAACTTTAGAACAATCGGATGACATTTGATTGTTATTCGATTTTCATCATTATTATTGCCTTCGAGACCTTGGAATCGCAAAAAGTAAAAGGGAACCAAAACATTTTCAGGTCCCCTATAGGCAGATCAAAACTTTCAAGTGCTCCTCTACTATCCCTCAAAATTTCGATTTCACCCTAAATTCCTCCGCCCCTCACCATCATTATTTGTGAACGTAGCCTAATCACATACATATGAAACAGAAATACAAGCGTTACATCTATGCCAAACAAAACCTACAACAGCTCGATTTCCGATTCACATTTGCATCAACAAACACAACCAGACTGAAACAGTAGACATTCTGTATCCTTACTTGAACAAACTTAACTTCAGTGAAACAACGTGGTCAAGTAGTGCACACGTTTCACCAACCGAAAATGAATTTTAAGCGACTGATGAAGACAACTCTATTCTGGAAAGGTAGCATCAAAGGATCGCAGTGTCACAGTAGTCTTTCCACTCGAGTGCAGGTTCAGGGCAGGATACGTAGATTAGGGGTACGTCTCGCCATGGCAAATCAAAACTTTACACAAAACAGCCAAATATAACATACACAAAATCCAAACCGCTATAAGATATGAACGATGTGTTGAGTTTGCTGTCTCTTATTACATGTCACCAGATGTGTCTGCTGTGAAATTAATCTTCCATGCACAAGACAACGATAACTGTGGCAACCCTTTTACTTATGACAAAACTGTTTACGAAGAGGGTGATGAACTTGTAGAATTACTAGATGTACTGGAAATGCATGACAATGTATCGCCATGATATATGTATGTATGTATACTTGTGTAACATTAAAAGGTTTTCATATGCTGTGAATGGGTATATTATACTCAATACAAAGGGCATGTTTGGAAAAACACTCTCTGACCTATAAAAACTAGACATCGGTATCGCATAATAATGCAGACAAGAAGAGCTATTCATGTGTTTTGAAACATACATTAAACACACAAAATATTCATTTCCAGACCTCATTTCAGCTGTTTGTTCCCCGTGTTCTATGCACTTTTTGCAAATCATGATGAATGTGGTTTCATTTATTCCGCTGTTAAAATGGTTAAAATACTGTTATTCAAACTGGAAAATAACTTTTTCACTACAAATATGAAAATATTTCAGTAAAGTCACTTTGTATATCTCTTTGGAAGTCAATTTGTTTTTAAAATGCAAATACTTTTCATTTGATATATCACTAAATAGCTTAGAAGTATGTTAATGAATTTGCTAATTTAAATTGCATTTATGCAAACTGCTTACCTGTGTGAATTATGCAAATTTAGGGATACGGCCTTACTTGATAGTTCAACATTGTTAATTTTCTTGAATTAGATATAATAAGCTTTAAAATGACATATGGTGTGGCTGTATGATGTGGCTGTATGTGATGAAATATTTATAATATTTATATTCAAAAGGGGAAAATATTTTTTCAATATATTTTGAAAATATTGAAGTGAAACCACTTTATATATCTCTTTCGATATCCTTTTCGTATTCTACAACCAAATACCTTTCATTTGATATATCACTCGATAGTTTAAAAGTATGTTTAGAGTAGTGAACAATGAATTTGTAATTTTATATTGCATTTATGCTAATTGGATACCCTTGTAAATTATGCAAATTAGGGGCTATGGCCGTACTTGACAGTTCGACATTGTCAATTTCCTTGTGGTAGAGATAATTAGCTTTCAAATGATGTATGATGTAGCTGTATGTTGTAGCTGTATGTGTTAAAATTTTTAAAATATTGTTATTCAAGAGAGGAAAATATTATTTTAAATATAAATATGAAAGTATTTCAGTGAAATCTATTTAAATATGTCTTTGGATATCAAATTTGTATTCTACATGCAAATACCTTTCATTTGATATATCATTCGATAGTTTAAAAGTATGCTTACAGTAGTTAACAATGAATTTTCTAATTTTATATCGCACTTATGCAAATTGGGTACCCGTGTGAATTATGCAAATTAAGGGGGTATGGCCCTAATTGGCAGCCTCACATCGTCAATATTCTTAAAGTAGAGATAATAAGCTCTCAAATGACGTATGATGTGGCCGTATGTAAGATGGGTACATTAAACTCCTAAAATAAGGCCCTTTTTGTTGTTTCGCCGCTCGCCTATTAGCATCGGAAGATTCTGTTTCTGCGTTTTCAACGGGACGCTGTGTATTTTAATTCCAAAACGATAGGTCTGGCATCCACTGCAGTCGAACAAGGTGAAATCTAATGCATTGCTCCTCGGGATGCGGTGACTTGGAATAACGATGAGTTATTACTCATCTTTTCGAAAACTGCTGGACCTTAATATTATTTAATCAGCGGCGAATTAATGTGCAGTTTGTGATGGAGCACATATGTGGGTATTTAGGGGTTATTTTGAAGCAATTTCTCACACTCATCTCATGAGTTATCCTCTAATTATCACGATGTGGTCTGTTGCGTTTCACTAGTGTTCAAGAAGATTAATGTATTCTGAAAATTCAACATGTTTTGTTGATTGTGGTTGTTACTGATTGATATTCTTAAGTGATACAATTATTTACATAAACTGCGACAGTTTGTAAAGTAAAGGTTAATGTCATGGATGGAATCCATCATATAATTAGAAAATTTAATAAAAAGTTCCCACATGAGAATTAAGTCCCAGTATAAAACGACTTCAATTTAAAAGTCAAAGACAGAATTCGATTGACCGTGTGAATTTTGATGTGCTTTGAGGAATGCGCTGGTCGAGTTAGGCATGGATTGCATCGATAGCCTGCCTGTCATTTACCATGCTAAAACGATAAACTCGTCTATTTGGGTTTCACGCATTGAGTCTTTGCTGAGTTTTTTCACCATTTAAGTTTGACTGAAAAAGAAATCGAATCTACGACAACGTTAAACAGGAAAATATTTTATATTGTTACAGTGTTAAGTCTACTATGACATTATTTTTCAGTTTTTTTCTGCAATATAATTTCGACTCAGCTTACTCAGCAAAAATGCTCAAAAACAGAACCCCCGAAAAATAAAATAAAAAGCTATTGAGCTATAGTATTAAACATTATGGGCACTATTACTTGTTTTCCAGTAAATTTACCGATGTTTTTAACAGAACGCCCACTGCACAGATGATCTCAAGGCCGAGCCTAAATCTGAAAGATGTATGACGAGTGTTGTCATGACAACGGACCCATATTTACAAATTGTCTAACGTAACTCTGTCCTCATCAGCATTAGTCTATATTGTGTCGTTGCGATTTCGTGCCGTGTAGTGTATTTAATGATCGGACAGATTTCAGAAATTGCGACACTATTTAACAATATTAAAATTGATGAATTGTTTAAAGTTTAATAAACATGGCTAATTTTAAGCAATGAGATAAAAAGGGAAACTTTTCGTGCCAAATAATCAAGCCAGCCAAGCGGTTTGTTTTACAGAGAGGCAACTTGTGTACATAAACCCATCCCAAGTGATATGATACTGTATTTTCCTGCACATTGAAAAAACAAAGAATCCGACAATTATTATATCAGAGATTATCATGTATGATTCCCCAAATTTTCAACCCCGTTTATGCAGTAATTAGTATTCTACGGTGATGTGATTCACCGAAGCGACAAATCGAACTTTTGAATCGACCGATAGACAGACTAGTGCTGGACTCAATTTCCCATACGTCAAGGTTCCAATCCGTCGTGTAAGCGAATGTGCAGTTGCTGTATTTGAAGTAGTTTGAGCTCTGCTGTCTAGCCATCGTATCTGAACCCATCGTTTCATGGATCACTTCGTTTTATAGCCACGGCTGTCGGGCAAAAATGTCGATTGAACCGTCTGTCTTATGGCGCTCGTGATGATGGACCATCAGTTCAGACTTAAACATTTGAAAAGCTAACTGATCTAGGATGGCACGCTCGAATAAACCGAACATAGTTGACCCAACAGAATAGAGTATTTTTCGACTATTTTACCCTAGACCTGCAAAGAATTATAGCTACTGTACGTATGAACTGATTAAATTGGCGTTTGTTTGCATAGCTTACATTCATACAATGTGCCAAATTTTCAATACCATGCAGTAACATATGAGGAAAGTTGGCTCATTCTTGCAATAGTCATATAATTCGATTATATGACAATCCATCTATGTGTCGCCATGACTACCAACTTTCAGACAACGCTTGTTCATAGTGATGAAAGCCTATTGCACCTTTTAATTTATCTCTTTATCAAAGATAATCACGATGACTCTCTTTCAGGTCGAATGTAAGCGGAGAGAGAACGGTGTAAAACTCTCGAATATGATATCTAAGGTGCTCTTTCAAATTAAAGCTCTCTGATTTTATATTTTATGTATTTATGTGCCTTTAACAGCGTCATCTACTCATCACAGACGAGGAAGGAAGTAAATAAATAGTGACATTAAAATAGAGACTGTCGTTAGGAATAAATTGCGAAAACTTCAACATTGCATGTTGCCAAATGTGGGAAAATATTCTGACGCTCTTAAACGTGTTGAAAGGGTCATTAAAACATCGTAGTCATAATTTCATCGTCATGGAATGATAAATGTTATAACAAGTATTCGATTCTTCGGTATCGTTGTATAATTGAAACAGTGTAAATTGAATTATACGTCCAGATTGTTAGGCAACTATAGCTCTTTCTGCAGAAACGCAGTCAAGAAATAGACAGACCTTGAAAATGTCCCTTTTTGGCAACTGTATCTTTTAGGAATTAAACCTTGGGGACTATTATAGAAGCTAGGGCTATATTACACGAAATCTTTTTTATTAAGTCCAATGCCCGCACGGCATGGGGTTTTAATATTCTGTTATTGCGCTGCTGGATAGAGAGAGATTCAAAAGCGAACCTCACCTTACAGAAAACCTTTACGTCGACGTGGCAAGGTTCTTATCTTGATGGAACAGTTTAGGGCAATGTTCACATTACCGATGGGAGAGCAATTCGCTGATCCATCTATTTGTCCTCGTAAAAGGCATATCATTATATAGTTACTATTTAACTATTTAATGGATTATATCGTGAAGTTTTGGTCACGTTACCAGCTTGTGGCGTGCCGAGGCACTGGCTTTAAATTAAGGTCATGACTGATTCTATAGTTAACAGGCCTTTTCTACGCTAGTTTTCTGCCTAAAATTTGTTGTTTGAAAATGAAGCTATAAACCTGCCATGTGACTAGATCATATTTTGGGTACTAGGTTTCAATGTCAATGTCTGCTTGCATTGTATACACTTGTCGAGGATTCATGAACACTAGGCTAAGTGTTCCCATAGCGACAAACGGAGAAATTATGATGACACACCGTGCTCGTGTGAATTAATTAGTAAGGGTGCTAAAAATAAATAAGAGTAATGCTATGCTGTAGGCACCGTAGACACCTGCCAGCAACATCCCTTTACTGAAAGTCATGTGTATATTTTAAGTCTCCAACCTAAGAGAGAGTCGACAATGTGATTAGCATTTGCAAAGGCATTTTATCCCTTTCTGCTCCCGTAGAAATACCGGGTCCAATCATGGCATATACGCTGTAAATTTCAACGTGAAGGAGCAAGAAAACATAAATATTTAGTACACCTGAACAGTACTACGTTTTGAACGCCTACCTGAACGGCGAAGAAGAAACGCAGCCCTTCGCAATTGTGTCTCGAAATGTATACTTGAAGAAGAAAAAACAATGATCTATACCTGATTTCTAAAATTACGGGACACTCGTTACGTATTGTTTCGAATACCATGCCCCGTAAGTTTAGCGAATCCGGTGGTTCGAATGCTTAGACGTACCTTTAAACAGCGCCCGTAGAAGCATTCTGCAGGACGGCACTTAAAATTATTGTTACTCGCTTTCTTGGGAACCCGCTCGATAAAATCCCGATACTATCGCTCACGCATATGCGTTCTTTAACCTTAACGATGCCAATCAGTCTAACGTCTCCAAAGCTCCACTCCACTGGGAGGTGGTTTGAGGTTTCTAAATATGCAAATGAAATGTGATATCTTGACGAGTAAGAAAGGAGCTTTCATCGTGATGAGTTTTTTCAAGAGATCTGTTGAATACTGATACTGACTTACTTCGATCCCTTTTCATTCCGTATCTATGCCGACGTCTGCCCCGCTCATTCCCGTGCATACATCGTTCAATTTAAAAAATTCATCCCACCACATAATACGAATGGAACACTGCTTTGAAAAAAATATTACCAGCGTATTAATAAATAGACAAGAAATTAATATGACAGAAATTTGACCTAAGACCTTCAATTGTGTACATTGTTATCAGTTTCGATTAAAACCTTGTTAGCTAAAGTCTGATATTATATGAGTCGTCAAGCTAAACATTTCATGGTACATTAAACAGGCAAATGTTTCTAATTAAACATGAAACACGAAAGAGAGTCAACCCCAAAATACATGAAATATTGAACGCTTCATAGAAAACATTGTTGTTTCCTGAAATGCCATGTCAGGTTTGTGTTCTTACATGGACAACGTTATATTTATATGTATCCATGT
>LD346543.1:551152-564209 GCA_001465055.1 Ptychodera flava
TTGGCTTGCTCAAAAATTAGATAGGTGCATAATTAATGTGAGGTACAATATGTGGCGTCATAGGGTGTCCCATCATACCATATACGAAAGGTTTAGCACTTGTGGTTACTGAGTTACGGACAAATATGTATATTCAAGGTCAAAGGTCACCAAGGTCACGTCACATTTTGTCAAAGTGTCTGAGATATCTGTGTGAACGGATGGACTCACGAATGGACATGACCCAATCTATAAGCCCCCTGGACTTTATCTGTGGGCACTTAAAACTCTGTCACTGCATCCTTTTTGCAATATGAATACGATGAGAAACTAAATTTTTATTTTTCTTGGCCCTATACATGGGAGTCTATGGACTGCCTTATACATAGGAGTCTATGGACTGCCTTATACATGGGTGTCTATGGACTGCCTTATACATGGGAGTCTATGGACTGCCTTATACATGGGAGTCTATGGAGACTGCCTTATACATGGGAGTCAATGGAGGGGAAAACTAAAAAGTCCTCTAACACGGTCAAATTTGATCGCATTGTGAAACAAATCGACGTGCATCTGTATGAGGTAGGTTACTATCCTTGTACCAAGTTTGAACGAAATCGCTCCAGGCGTCTCTGAGATATCTGGGTGAACGGACGGACGCACGCACGCACACACGGACGCACGGACGGACGCACGGACATGACCAAACCTATAAGTCCCCCCGGACGGTGTCCGTGGGGACTAAAAACTGCAGTCATCATTACAATGTGTAACTTTTACAATAATCTGTACTCTTGGAAGTTTCGCTTACCTTGACCCGCTTTGCCATTGATCTTATACTCAGCCAAAGAACGAGATATTGAGGATCAAAATTTGCTAATCGAGACTTGCTTACCTTCTTAGCACAGGCTGATAACACCTTCCCGGACAGAAGTCCCCTTGTCGAAGAAGTACTTGGCAGGACATTGCATATGTGATCACACTCTGCTAGAAGCTGTTCAAGCTCTGCAGAAAATCTGTATAATATGGAAGTCGGAGTATTGTAAGAAAAGTTTGACGTTAACGAGTTATTTTTTATTTCGTTTCATTCTTTTTCACGTTTCACATAACATGATCGTAAAATTGTTGATTTAAAACCGGGATTGAGAAAAATATACGATTTTGAAAATGGCGTTTATTTCTTGATATCACCGAAAGGTCGGACAAAAATATTGTTCTTGTTATGACCGTCTTCCTTATAGAAACTCGCCGATTGAATTCCTTATTTATTGTTGACGCATCAGTGTTAAAGTTTCCTTAATAATGTTACTAAACTCAACGACAAGTCCACGCACATACATATCGCGTTGTTTTAGAACTATGCATGTTTGCATGCTCACGTCACCTAAGCTATATGGTCCAAAATGACAATGGTTAACGCACGCATCGCAAGTTGCGTACCAGATATACATGAATTATTCTTGCTGTTTGGACAGTTAAATATTTACATCGTAGGTAAGATATGTAGACTTAATTTAAATCTTTGGCCTACATGGGGCAAAGATGTATGGTTTGGCATACCCACTTGTACACATCAACGTGAGACGTTCTCTCTCTGATTAAATGTTCATGCTTCACCAATCCCCACACAGTCATACCGTGGTTCTTGCACTGTTTAGCAACTAAAACACACAAAGAAAGCAGTATCAATGCATCTTCAGCAACATTATTTACAATATTTTTTCTGTTTTGGTAACAATGATCTGTCGTATTAATATCCATGATATTATTCTAAATCCATTTTGAATGATCTCATATATTTCTATGTTTTTTCTTCTGTGCAAGTAAATATGTTTCTCAACAAATAAATTATTCTGACTAGTTAATCATTGAAATACATCAAAGTTCGCTGGATTGATTCTCGTCTCTAGAATAAAAACTTGCCGACGCGTGCATATGTATGCCACAGTGTACAATCCTTGTACCAACTTCAAAAGAAATTGGCACTGGCATGTTTGAGATATCTGCATGGACGCACGCACGCACGGAGCCCTATCTATAGGTCCCATGGGCGACCAAAAGGGTAGAACAGTTGTAGTACCAATGAAACAGACAAACTTACAAAAGATTAACGTGATTATGACCATGAAAGCGTCTACCATCAAAAATGTTTATTGTGTGAAAAATTCAGAGACTTACTTTGTGATCCGATATCTCCAACACCAAGTATTCCTATGGTTAACTCTGACACGCGTCTAAAATTACAAAATTCTGTATTCCTACAGAAATGAAAGACGTAAAACTTTGTGTGAGAGAACTTAGACAGAATAGCTATCAGTCATTTAATATCCTCTGTTTGATTTAAAGTTTAACGCCTTCAGAAAATACATTGGCAGTATATGAAATTTTGATTATTCTGATTGTCACTGCAGTTACTTTGGAAAATCTGTGATTAATTATCCTTAGCTCCGATATTGATGATTATTGAACTTGCACCCGCTTAAAGTATTGATAAAACTTAAGGCGATTGGTCCCTTTATCGGAAAATTTGCTCGATGAAAATTCGTAGTTACAGTGTGGTTTGTATTGAGAGTCTTGTACAACCTTAAGCGGCAGCACTATTCTAAAGAACTTAGTAGAGTTGTAAAATTTAACATTAAGAAATATCGATGCGATTATTCAGAGTTTAGAGCAATTTAATATATAATTTAATTCTTTGAAAGAATAAATGTAATTGAGGATCGTTACGCCAATTTGGTTTATATCGCGTTATATTCGAACATTTATATTTGACTTTCCTCTCACACTTTCCTTTCGCGGGAAGCCCTTTATTCGTCCTGTAATACCAACAAATCTAAGCAAATCCAGATTTGTAATGGATATCTTGGATGCAAGACACTGGCGTTACATTGAACACTGACAGGCAAAAGTGAAATATACATTTCAAGTCATTACCATCGATTGGGTCCCGCATGCTATGGTGCTATTGGACTAAATGTTACTGAATGAAAGTACTGATTAAAATGTGAGAATTCACAGTGCATTATCTTCAACAAACCTGGCCATACTTAGCTGCCTCACAAAAGCTAGAAATGCACGTACGACATACCGATAGGGTGTTTTCCTTGTATCAGTTATGAGAGAAATTAGTTATGGCTTACTGTGTTATGAACTAGACATGTAAAAATGCAACAGAACAAAATATAATCGCCATGCACGTGTATGACATGGGGCAATGTCCTTGTACCAAGTTTGAAACAAGTTGTTGTTGGAGTGCTTTATCTCTCCCTTATTCGTAAATAAAGGTTATGGTCATTGTGTCTCCCAGTATTCCTCATTATATTATAGCATTGTCAATACCAGTGAAATTGGTGACGTCATAACCTCAGATTATTAGTGATAATGTATCCGATGTGACCCAAGATGTTTTCTATAATAGCAATAAAGTAGCCCACGCAAGAAAACTTTGCACTCCATAATGTACTCGGCTCCGCCCCGTACATTATGTCATGCAAAGTTTGCTTTTGTCCATTATGGTCCGGAGGGGATACATTGCATAAATAATGATACAGATTTATCAAGTATGACGCACATGGTAGTTGATGTCCGACATAAAAATTATAGAAAAAACAACAAAAATATCTTGTTATTTCGGTCATTTTGCTGCCTCAACCAGACTTACCAGATACAGTCCTCTTGACATCTTGCCATCTCCTTGAACTTTCTCTCTCTGGCAATGACGTGGCCGATGACGTAGTCTGCCATTTCGATGCCGGAGAAACCGGGAGATCTCGTAATAATGAAAGGAGGAGGACATTCTCCTTCCCAAGCCTTAAAGATACTATCGATGCCTAAATTAAGAAAGTAAGTATCAAATGAGGAAAAGTTTAATGCCTGACATTTCAAAAGGCAGTACGCGGTTCATTACCAGCATCGGTGGCAAAGGTGACTTATAGTAAAGAAAAAGTGTTGTGTATGAGTTATATTTGTGTCCACAGAAAGATGCTTCAGATAAAACAACACTCGATAGATAATAAAATTTGGTGTGAACTGTGAACAAAGCATCTAGCCGCAGATTGCAAGGGGCATAAAACTTCAGCAACAGATATTATTACATTATACTTGTACCGGTTTGTGGATTGTAAAGGGGCTTTGTCATGGTGGTAGGCATATTTTATCCATTTTATTAAGTATTATATCTCCTGTTCGGTGTTATTAAATATTGGGTTGAGTTTTATTACACATAGGGCTAGTGTTACATATTGGGTTGGGTTTATTGCATATTGAGTTGATATCATATACCATTATCACCCATTTTCCCAATTAATTTATGTGAACCAAACGGCACAGTAAGTTTAGGTAAATTTCTCATACTTAATACAATTTTATCACCAAAATGTGTCTATTACAGCATTATTAACGATACATTTCCACAAGTTCAATAAGGTGTATTATTGAACGTTTAAATGGTGCCCAAAGTTTTCATATAGCAGAAGATAGCCATGCACACACCTATTCCTTTTCATGATTTAGTGATAATTTCCTGATGGAAATTCTGTTTGGTGGTCGTTAAAGTTATGAATAGAGGCTAAATTTTCTATTCGTTTTTATATTAAACGATCAACAGCAACATTCTTCTGGTGTGAGAATGATGTTATTTGGAAAATGTTTCGGTTCAGAGTCTGCCATTGTTGTAGTTGTTTGCATTTTTCGTTTATTAGTTAATCAAACAATAGTGACAATTGTGTTATCTTTTACAAAATACACTAATTGTTTGGTGGTTGCTAAGGACACGATAACAGTGGCCGTGCATATTTACATTTTATTTTATGTATTAAATGAACATGGATTCTTAAGATCATTTGAACGTTAATCGCTTGCTGAGGTCGTGCTTCTGGTTACTGGGCATTCTTAGTATTTTATCAAGTTTGCTGACGTAAATTATTACAACAATCTTCACTCTTATCAGTCCTTTTGAAGGGTTATTGGTTACCAAGGGGCGTGGTCATGGTTGCTAGGCATATTTTTGTCTCGTTTTGCTTTGTACTATATCCCGCGTTCAGTGTTATTACATATAGGTTTAAATATCATTACATATTCAGTGTTTTCTCTCTGCATGTTCACTGAAGCAATTTCTACCCAATTCATCAAAATTAGGGGGCAGATTTGACATTTTAGGGGGCAGAGACAACAGCAAATTCACAGGTCACTATACTAAGCACTTGGGTCTCCGTCATATGGGCGTATTTGCTTGCTTTGTTTTGTGTGTGATTTTCGCTCAGTCAGTAACTTTTAAAGGGCAGAAAATGGCTCGAAATGCGCAATTTGCGCAAATGCGCGGTCGAGAGAAAACCCTGCGTATCGGGTTAGTATTACATATTAAGTTAAGTTTTATTAGTTCCAGAGACCAGCTCTGGAACTGTTAGTTTTTGCTCACTTTCTTTCTTTCTTTCTTCCTTTCTCTATTTCCGCTATTACTACCATAGAACATGGTATACACAAATTTTACCTTAATTACCCAGAATGCATTGCGACACGCTTATGACGTCATCGCTCAGTTCGGACGGGTTTTACGGGCATTTCTTGTTTGTTTATTTATTTATTTTTTTATTTTGTATTGCACAACTATCATATTGCGTTCAGCTATTAATAATTCTAGCTTTCTTTCGTTTTGTTTTTTGTTGCCTTTTGATTTTTATTTTTCTCTAAATACTCGCCGTACGTGGCGCTATATGGTTTAGACCGCTGGTGTTCGCCCGAGTGCTCATGGGTTGAATGAGATTAACAATGGCGGCGGATACGAACGCTTCCCTCGCATAGAGAGAGAAAAGTAGGCTTTGCGTGAATTTACAAGCGCGGCTGGGCACATCGTGTACCTAGGCGAGGTGGATGTGCTCGAAAACGAAGATCAATGCAAGTTTTGGATCAAAATCGGCTGTTTTCGGCGGAGAAACTGCCCGCCGTATTTCCAGTGGTTTTTTCTATATCAGTCTGCAGGGCTGTGGTGGGAGGCCGTTTAACTTTACCGCCGGTAACACACAGCCCTGCCATGCAGAGCTAGGCATAGCATAGTGAACTGTCTGTCACCACACCGGCATGCGTTGGCTGCACGTAAAAGCAACTCAACTTTCCAGATCAAACGGTCAGTATCTTGTGAAAACAGCGACATAGCAATGACAATTGTTTTAGTCAGTGCTTTTAATCAAATGAAAATGCATGTGGCCTCGGTTTTCAAGTTCAACGGCCTAGATCCGATGTTTCCTCTCGTCTGATATATATTTCCGTGCGTTGTCGCCCCCGTATGTATCTGTTGCGTTTTTACCGTACATGTAGGCATTTGTAATCTGTGTACCCCGGACTGCCTTGCTTTTAGTTGTGTTCTGTTGTTACTGCTATCAGTCCTAACTATAGGTACGTGCTTGCATATTAAAATCCCAAGTACTCTTTCATTCTGCACCTATCTTCGTCACACATTCTCTTGTTTCTTCCGCTGCTCTGGTCTCTGGAACTTCGCTTTTGCTTGCAAATGCTTTCTAGTTACATATTGGGTTAGTATTATATATTGAGTTAATTATTGATCGAGTTGCTGTAACATAAGCAAGCAATGAAATCTTTGTATATCAGAAAAGCTACACATTATCAGTGCTGACAAATCTACTAGCGATCGTGGTTGGTCTAAAAGAGTCGTCACCAAAAACAAATATTCTTTATCGAATTTCAACACCTCGTAGAACAACAGTACAATGGTCTATCCCTATAAAAGGCCAACATCCTAAGGGTAAAACTGGTCAGATGATTGCAAGATGCATGAAACTTAAGTAACATATTTTATTATATTACTTTGTACTTGAAGTAATTTGTAGTTTACACACACACACACACAAGCACACACACACACACAGACATATATATATATATATATATATATATATATATATATATATATATATATATTATCAAATGTCATATATCAAATTATATATGTGTGTGTCCACATCTTTATGTACACATTAAAAACACATAACCATATAATTTCATATTCCTCATTAGTCATCAGTAGACTGAATTTCAGTTGAATCTGATCAGCAGTTTTTTAGAAATCGTGTCCATGGAGCGAAGTATCAGCAGACATGAGAAACGAGACAGGTAGGCAGGCAGGCAGATAGGCAAACCAACAGATCGACTCTCAAATACACATACAGAGACAGCAATAGAACATCAGCTTCATAGGTAAGAAGTGGAAAGATTTCTTGATGGCCAACTCCCTGACCTTAGGGACATGCTATTGTATTAATAATACACGTATATCAGCGCCTTACCCGCCACAGTATAGTGCATCCATTTCAATTTTGGAACATATTTCACAAAGGATGGAAACAGTCTAACAAACGCATTGTCGCACACCAGAACTTCTGTCTCTCGTAGGATTTGAATATCTGCTTCTTGTAGCTGAATGATTTCTCCTTAAAAAATAATTAACAAGATGGTGTACTGAATGCACATTCTGCAAGAAACTAAAAACGTCATTTGCAGCCAAAATATTCACAGTTTTCCTCAGTTTAACGATATTTAGGTGTATATACGAAATACTCCAACTGTAATTGAAGCTCTAGTTGATATTAAATTTAAGCGTGTTTTCCATCCACTTTGTTCTGAACAATGGTAATATGTTGTCGTTAATCCTACATTACGGAGACGAATAACTTGTCTATACCAGATATAAGGGTAATATCGTCGCAAAGTTTGAGTGCGGGAATTTCAATACAAGATAGTTTTTCTTTTGTTATTCGAATCCAAACACAAACAATGCGACCATAAATGAATAGAAAACAATATAATCTTTTAAAAATGTATATTATATATTGTATAATGATCCTAAATAAATCAAACTTTGTATTGCAAAGTCATGACTGTCAACAGCTTAATTGCATGTCATGTGATGTGTTCCAATTGGCAAAATTGCGTTGTTAAAGGATTTTGTCACCGACAAACCATTGACATGTTGAATTTCTTCAAGTACAGATTACATGAACTCAATTCATCGCTTAGGGCCTGTTTAGCAAACCATTTAAAAAGGACGTTGTTTCAATGTTTGAATATCTATATTCGGTTATATCTTAAAACCAATATTGGTAATTCTAAAAAGTGTATTTCTAACTTTTAATCGCTGCACGACTTTCTGATGAAGTGAAGAATGACTCCCACTTTAGCATAATTTTTGTCGAGGACTTTCGAGTAGCTACATCAGTAGTTGATTAAGAAAAGCAAATTAAAGGTTTTACCAAGATGTGAAAGATTACGAACATAAAGTGCCAGCGCGTGAGTAATTATAGTAAATAATGAACTGCCTCCTCTGTTCCAACTAATTTTGCCGTTTTGCGAGCATGTTGTGTGTTTTTTATCATTCAGAGGTGTTAAGAGCATGTTACTTTGCTAAATATTGAACTCACGTCGATACGCTGTCTCCAGGCAGGCGCCTGTCGATTCTACTAATAAAAGTGCGAACCCAGGGGTTGTCTAGCTAAAGGTCGTTCTTATCAGAATCCGGCTTTCCGCGGACCCCCTCTCTTATTTGTGGTCGGCCATTGGTTTCGATAGCCATGTAGTACCATGTGTACAGGACAACAAGCCATCCCATTACTCTTGAACCGATGGACACTGCGCTTTCCGCAAATATAAAATCATTACTGAGGAAGGAACATTTGTATTTACAGGGGAACACAGCGGACACTATAGGATCCATACATTCGAATGACCTTGACGTAGACTGTTCATGTTATCTTAATCACCTACCGCTAGACTTGGGACGAGAGAAATGTACTTGTCTGAAAACAGTGTCGGGACATTCAGCCGCTAGTGTTTCGCTCAGTCTAGCTGCTTCAGTTGCAAGAGTAACCGCCGGCGACTTCCCAACATCTTCCTGCATGTCGCAGCAATCTGCCACAAACTGACCCGTTCCACTTATGTATATAGACACAAGAGTATAGGATCGGGTCACATTCATATCAAAGTGGACTCCCTAAGTTAGCTGTTCTTTTCCTGGACACAGGTCCTCTGAAGTTATATTTTGTATGGCGATTGTATCAGTAGTAGATCACGGTCACTCCTTTGTGCAATGACCATGGGTACTCCATATTTTATCGTCGTCGAAGTACTTGATCTTGAATGTTTTCTTTAAAGTACAGGATAAACCAAAACACGAGGACTCTTCTTCAATACAAAGGTCAGACCTCACTTTTAAATATCAAGGCTGCAGTACGGCGCGACAAATGTTTCAAAAATAGTTATCGATTCAGTGCAAAAATAAACTATCTGTCTTGATTGAAATAAAATTTCGGTGCCATTACTGAAGGAAATAAGTAAGAAAAGTATAATTAAAAAAACAAAAGAAAGAAATGTCATTTAATACTTAATTGTAACTTGTAAATATTTTTTAAAGCTTATTTTAATGGCCTTCGGTTACAATAAGGCCAGAGATGTAAATCAATTTGCATTCGTTTATAAAGTCAAATACACTCTTTTCAGTTACAAGTAATAGTCGTTTTTCAATGACAACTTCTTTCCCTTCCTATTGGTTTTACAGACAAATGACAAATTGTCTCTAATGGCTGTTTTGATAGGTAGGTTTTCCTCTGTTCACACATACATTTCTTATGCAATATACTGCAACTTTTGACAATGCCTTGAATGATTCTGCATGCAATTACATGCCTTATATGAACAAAGCAGGCCAGACAGAACATCACATATTCTGTAAAGATTTCATAATGAAATCTTTATGATGAAAATTGTAAAATACAAATTCACCGACAGGGGAATGTACTTGATACCTTTACACTGACACACACTTCACCTTTTTCAGATTTTCGCGGAAGGTGCTTTGGTTGAGAGATGGTGTATCTGACCACGACCCAGAGAAAGTGGCAGGCTATTTCATTGAAACAGTGAAGGATTTAGAAGGTGATGTGATCTCTGTTTCCAGACCAGATAAATTCTGCAATACCCTCACAGTTGAATACATCATAACTGGAATAAAAATGACATGAAAGACTTTTTCTACAAGTCAATTTACCATGATTAATACATCAACTAGAAATAAATCAAAGTACCAGTCATGAATCTTAAGAAAGTGTCTGCTCATTCAATTTTTGCCTTATTTTAATAGTATGATATTCCGAAACAACCTTTCGTAATGTTCACCAATTTTCAAACTTTCCTGAACAAGGCCCTCCCTTGACTTCGAATGTTTAAGTAATACAAATACCCTTTTTGCTGGGCTTGCTCCAAATCTGTGGGCATATAAATAAATAAATTGAATGGATAAAGGTAACTGCTGCTGGGAAAAGCCAAGCGAAAGGAGCCAATCTATATTTTCCTACACAGTATCTATAGCAACTCCAAGCGACCTTGACAGAGGAAAGGTCCTACACTACAGTTTGTCGTCGCACCGAACGTACTTCGCATTTGCATATCGTTTTGCATTCCGCTCCAGAACTTACTCCTCATTTGCATATTACTGTTTTCCGCACAACGTCCTGATTAGCATACTGTTTTGTCGCACCAGAACGAGCAAGTTTTTTCCGCACTGAACATGGTACTCATTTGCGTATCGTTTTTTCCGCACAACGATCTAACAAGCATACGGTTTGATCGCACCGGAACGTATTCGATCAGCATATAGCTTGTTTTGTTCCGAAGCAGAACGTACTAGAGCAGCGTACATTTTCAGTGGCAACAGACTGTATGCGACGAGAGTATAGTTTGTCGCAGCTTGTAGTTTTTCCGCAACGTATGTAAACTGTAAATTTTGTCGCACCGCAATGTGAGCATATAAGCTTAGAGTTTCCGCACCGGTTTGACATTGCCAGCGTCTAGCTACATTTGGATAATGAGCAAGTAGAGATTTTATTGCCGCAAGAGACGATAAGATTCGAGATGGCAGGCAGTTCAGTGCGGAAACGTTAGCATTGAGTTTCTGCGTCTGTCTGTTGGTTATTAGCAGCTATGGAGATTTCGCACCCGCACCTCACAGTTAGGCATTCACCGCCATCGTTATAGTTCAACATCACACTAAGTGCCTCATAGATTGTTACCGCTGCGACCAGTTTTCTTCCAAGGTCAATTTGTGTAGTGTTAAAAATATTGACGCTGACTGATATTTTGTGGCAGTATAAAAACGTGGTTTCAGTTGTTGTTGTCGCATTTGAAGATGACGGCGTCGCTAAAAGTTTTGTTCTAGCCGGGTGGTATTTTTTGGTATATTTCGACGGAAAACGTTTTTGTTTCCTGCCTATGCATTTTCAATGGGGAAAGAGTTTTCGCCGAGGGGTCCCCAACGGCTTTCTAAATATATTGATATATTGCAGCGTGTCATCTTTAGAAAGGTCTTTTGAAAACCTTGCTTCACTGTGCTATAGTGAATGTGACGTTGACCCAGCATGAAGTTGTCTGGTAGAACGTTACTGAGCGAAGTTATGTCCGTATTCGATCTCGTGAGATGAAAAAGTTACGGAAATAGAGGAAAATGACTGAATTGTGATTTTTCCATTCAATATTGCGTCTCAAGCTAGTCAATTTCATAAAACGCATTGTAAAGAGAAAATCATGATTTTTAATGGATAATGATACTTATAAAACGACAAGCGTGAAGAACAGAGAAATACGTGCTCATCTACGCTATTATGCAGAAAACTGTGCTGCAGTGTGCAAGTACTGTCACCGGGCTCTACATGTCTGCTCGCCACTGTCTGTCTGTGACGTTGGGGTACAGCAAATCTGTGTTGCATTGAATTAAAAGTAGTTATCTATCTCAAATTGATAAGTAGATTGGTATGACCTTGCTACGAAGTAACTAACAAGGTACTGAGAATTCTTCTTAGATTAAATCAAGGTTTTACAATATTCAACACATAAAGCTGTATAGTTCATGAGGCATAAATAACAGTATAAGGTTCCTCATTACTATAGTAGGGTTTTGTCGATCCATTACAGTACTATCCCGTGCCTCTACTTAAATACAGTGATGATGACAAAAAATAATATCAACACAGAAAGTTACAATATCAATATATTTTTATTTAAATAAAGAAAAAACTTGACTCATAAAGAACTGACACTTTTCTATCAAATATTTCAAGAAACAGGATTTTACGTGCATCTTTAATCATTAGTTTCAAATAAATTTGAAAATGTATCAATAAATCGACAGACTGAAAGGAAGTCATACGAATATTCTACTTAATTACAATTACTCATGTCAATTAATTAAGTCTTACTGCGGCTTTCCATGTGTCCGTAAAGCAAATGATGTTTGCGCACCACTTCCTTTCCTGTGGAGCATGTATTTTATGGTGATTAAATTTTAGCATATTGACATACTGTCAATTATGTCACGGTGTAACTGGTCTGTTCATTATTGTAGCTGACTGTGTCAATGGATACAAATTATCGAGTTGTGCTCAGCTGCATTTGTTTGCATTTATTAATTATCAATTTAGAGTGAAAAGTGTACCAATTACAACATATTAACCGCCCTTAATGTAACTTTATGCGGTAAAAAGTTATAGTTTCGGAAACACTGGCTAAAATGCATAGCTAAAAAGTTCCCTACACCACCTTTAAGATTTTTTTTCTACAATTATTATATCACGTTCGCCACGCTTTAAGAATGATCATGCATCCATCTTTGTGTAAATATTTATCATGTATATTTTGCCACCTGTCGTAACCTTCAAGTTCCACACTAGGAAACGGCATGGCCTTATGGGTATATTAATATCACAACACCCAATCGGGTGCGAGTACTGAGATAAAGAGTTGGGAATTGACAAAATGAGAACAACGTAGTATATGAACTGTTTTAATACAATATCAAAAATACACTCTGTAGTTCTGTTTACGCAAATTAAAGAGGACGGGGACATTTTTGTAGGTATACCGAGTTTTAACCGTACCCTTTGTTACAATACAACACTTTATTCAGTATATAGAACTGACTATGATTAATTTTGTGGTGTGTATGAATGTGAAGACGATGAAAAATGTATCATTCTATAGTTGTACATTAAACATACAAAACTCTTCTGCTAGTATTCACTTT
>LD346543.1:574549-611459 GCA_001465055.1 Ptychodera flava
ATATATATATTACTGTGTATGCTAAATCAAATAATGTTACTGTTATCTTAAAATTTCAAGCATTCTGAGATCTGTACAATTCACCACTCTCCTTAGATGTACCTGAGGGAGCTAAAACTATAGAGCGAAACGTCGTATGCCAGAAATACATCTAATTCTAGACGATATAACCAGTGTCAGCGTGCTACTTTTTAACGTGTTTTTCATTTATTAATCGTAAATACGAAAAAACGTTAAGAGAAGCATGTTGACACTCTGGTTATTTCGTCTAGACTTAGACTTAGATGTATTTCTTGCGTACGACTTTTGGCTCTATAGCCAGAGCTTCTTCAGGTACATCAAACGAGAGTGATGAAATGTACAGAGCTCAGAATAATTGTAATATATATATATATATTTTATATATATATACATATATATATATATATAGAGAGAGAGAGAGAGAGAGAGAGAGAGATAGATAGATAGATAGATAGATAGATATAATTCAAATGTTACATATTTATGTACACATTCATATCACATGCCTATATAATTGTATCTACAAAACATATCATACGACGCGTTCAAAATACGCAAATTCCCCGTTAGTCAGCAGTAGACTGAATTTCAGTTGAACCTGATCAGCAGTATTTCAGAAATCGAGTCCACGGAGCGACGTATTTGCAGGCATTGGAAAATAGACAGGTAGGCAGAAAGGCAAATAGTCAAACGAGCAGATTGACTCACAAACACACATACGGAGACAGCAATTCAACATCAGTTTCCTGCATAAGGAAATGGGTTGAAAGAGAACTTCATGGTCCAACTCCCCGAAGGTATATGCTAACAATACACGTATATCAACGCCTTACCCGCTACATTATAGTGCATCCATTTCATTTTTGGAACATATTTCACAAAGGATGGAAACAGTCTGACAAACACATTTTCGCACACCAGAACTTCTGTCTCTTGTAGGATTTGAATATCTGCTTCTTTTAGCTGAACGAGTTCTCCTTATAAATTCAAACAAATAGACAAGATGGTGTAATGAATGCACGTTTTGCATGAAAGAAACTTAAAAACGCCATTTATGGCCAAAAAATTCCTCAGTTTAACTATTTACCTGTAGATATGAAAGACTACACCTTTAATTGAAGTTCTATTGGCATTAAATTTCGACACTTTATAAAATTTTTATCATTACTTTATTTTAATCATGTGCTAGTATAAATCAATGTGCCACTCTGAGCTCATGTCCCACATATTTCGAAGAGACTTAGCTCTCCTTCTTCATTTGATCCACTGCAGATTCAGACCATCATCCAAGGGTATTTAGGAGCATGCCTTGGCTTTGATACCAAAGACAATATGCTCAAAACCAGCCAACTATAAAAAAGACCGAGAAAAACCATCCAAACACTAAAATACCATGGAGATTATGAGACAACTCCTTGCCAGCAATTTACACATCTTCCATAGATCACAAAGATGTCAATGAGACTTGGTGGTGAAAGAAGCGCCTTGACGGTTAAACTGCGCTTTGAACAGGTCATATCACTTTGTTATTCAAGACATTATTTGTACAGTTTTCGTTTGCTTTTCTTATTTACGGTTATGTAGACATGGCGCCTAGTGTTGATGGTAAACATATCTACCATCAAAGTCACTATTTGTGAATAAATTTGTTTCCTTTTAAAAAACACACAATACATAACTATTTCATAATTATTCTTTTGTCATGCAAAGATGTAAGGAGTTCCGAACTTTGCAGTGGACATTTCGTGATCATTGATTGCAGTGGACCCGATGGAGAAGAAGGACTCAGTCTCCTCGAAATATTTGGGACATTAGAATCTCAGAACATTGATTTATACCATCACTTTATTTCAGACTAAAAAACACTCCTATAAAAATAAATCCTGGCAAAAATGACAAACACCTGATAATAAATACAACAAAACAGAATTAAGTATACACCGAGAAGGATTGAAATCCGTAATATCATGTCACTTGCAACAACGTGCATCATCGAGACTGTTATTTCTTTCCAGATGACCGTTGACATTGAATGCTGATTTAACTCGGAAAAACTGACATACAAATCACACAGTGATCGACAAAAACCTTTTCGGCGCTGATGTATCTTGGGTAACCAAACAGCCTACGAAATGCATTACTGTGACATGTGATGATACTACGAATAGCGCTGACACTAAAATTAAACTGCAGGCGATTAACGTAAATATATAACAATAATCATTGAAAAGGGCGAGATGTGATATCCTCAAAACAAGAGCAAAACTTCCTGATAGATTTTCTCGTTAGCTCTGCCACGCAGTGCTTTACGTTGCCTTATAACTACATCGTCATCATCTAATTGCATTTGAAAATATATTAAACCTCAAACTTAGAACGCTTTGTCGATGATGTAAAATGGATACACTTAGATTATAGAGCTAAGGACTGATAAAGATACATATGTAAATAAAGGTCTGTGCGCATGCGTTCGGCAACGCTCCGATGCCAGCTGTCTCAGGAATGATCAGCACCGCTCGGGACAGGTCTCCTTGTCCCGGGCACTGGGTCATGGGTTTCGATACCCATGTGGTACAATGTGCACAGGGCAGCCAGACATCCCGTTACTGTTGAACCGATATACACTGCGGTCTCCGCAAATAAAAATCTACTGAGGAAGGAGCCTTTGTTTTTAAAGGGGAACACAGCGGACACTACAGGATCCATGATAAATTCAAGTGATGTTAACGTAGACTGTTAATGTTGTCTTAATCACCTACCGCTAGACTTGGGACGAGTAAAACGTACTTGTCTGAAAACAATGTCGGGACATTCAGCCGCGAAAGTTTCGCTAAGTCTAGGTATATGAGTTGCGATAGTAACCCTCGGCGACTTCTCCATAGCTTCCTCCATGTTGTAGTAGCCCGCGTCGCAGTCTGCGTGAAACTGACCCCAACCCACTCAGTATGCGCTGACACTCGAGTATGAAAAGGACAGGCTCTCATTCATGTGGAAGTGAACTCCCTAAGTAAGCCTAAGTTGTGCTTTTGCCTGACGCGGGTCTTCTGAAGTTGTCTTACATGTATAATAGACTATAATGGCAATAGTATAATGGTAATAGTAGGGCACGGTCACTCCTTTGTGCAGTGGCCATGGGTACTCCATATTGTATCGTCGTCGAAGTACTTGCTTTTGAATGATAAACCAAAACATAAGGACTCTTCTTCAATACAAAGGTCAGACCCCACTTATGAAAAAACAAGGCTGCAGGCGTACACGGATCGCATAACACGGTAACACTGATTACACAATCAGGCAAATACAATACGTCACGTTAGGACAACTTTGATCTTGCCATTCATACCAAATTAACTTCCTACTCTTCGAAATACGCCCTCAATTATTCGGCTTCCCTTCTTTGCTAGAATCAAACACTTACACTTTCAACAACAAGGCCACTTTCCGTTAAGGAAGGATATGCAAACTTTATTGATATGTAAATATCCTTTCAGTCGAAAGATTCGAATGAAAGTATGTAGGCTAAAGAAATAGACAACAAATACGCAAAACTAATACACATGCTTATAATGGTTCTACTCCGGAATAAAAAGGACACAATGCGTTCTACTGACTCAGTACGCCCAAATAATCACGTGATGCCGGTACAAACGTGTACTAACGCGTATGGAAATACACGTACGTCTAGTATGCGCGTTTGCGCACATGGCTTTGTTTGTACCGTGGTAGATTCGAATTCCGGGTTTGGCCTATTCTTTTAGATTAGCCGTCACGTGACTTAAATAAGTCTGGTACTCGTTTTTCTAGGTGACGAGACGCTATCCGATGTGTTTCTTTGACTCGATAATTTTCAACACGTTCACCGGGAAATACATACCTTCTTAAGGAAAGTCTTTCTGCCGGATAATTTATGTATATCAATTGTTGTTGTAATTATTATTATTTATTATTTATTTATTTATTTCAAGAGAGCAGTCTGAGTTACAAAAATATCGTAATTTACATCAGAGACTTTGAAATGACATTATACAAACAAACAGAAACTAATGCAATTTAATAGGAAAACTATAACCACTGGGACACAGTGAGTAGCAGCACATTGACATACTTCAAAAACCGAGCAGAAAAAAAGCATCTAGACATCAAAAAAACAGAAAGTTAATCAAATTTATTCATGACTTTGTTGAGGAGAAAATTGTTCAGTGTCTCTAGCATGTAGGCCCTACACGAAGTCTTTTCTGAAAGAAAGCCTAAGTTCATTGGGTAGTTCGGTCTTAAGATAACTTAAAAGTTTTCGTCGCCGTTGGATTTTTGTAGCTTCAGTGAGGAGGAAATGCTATTACCATTTTCCTTAAGAAATTCAAACATATACCTTCTCGCAGTCGTATATTGTAATGGACGCAGTGCAATGCCAGTTTTGTTTTGAGTGTACGGAGGATATATATAGTGGCTGGGGAACCGGAACTGGCAAAAACTTAGTATGTGTTCTCCGTGCACAGTAATTACATTTTGGCGGCAAAAACCTATCTATCGACTATGCTTGTCAAATGCAATTTTATAGAATCCCATGCAATTATCAGACTTTCAGTTATATTCAAAGACAAAGGTCGCTAATGCACCAGAGACAGGTGACACAAAGTACGAATAATCACATGCATGCTTTCTGGCCATTTTGCTAAGTGTACTTGCTTGAAGACCGATTGCCCCTGACGTTCTGGGTTTGTATTTAAATCACTTAGACTGCCACTTTTCAGAGTGAACGATGGACTATAGAGAGGAAAATACAAAAACACTCGAACACAGTTAAAACTCCATGTTTATGTTTGAGATGAAAAGCACAAATATGTACAAGTGTTGGGAGGGAATGCATGTTTACCAGCAAAACTACAATCAGTTTTTGTTTTTTCAATTCCTACCTTGTTCTCTTACAATATATGAGCATGTTTCTATTCATATTCGGTATCCTCTTTACTTTGTCATCTCTTTAAGTTGCCAACAAAGAGAAAACTTTGTTACACAATTTACGCTACATCAAAATCGGCAAACTGATGAAAATTACATCTGTTCTGACAATTTCCAGTTTTCGTATAATATAGAACCAGAATTATCATTTCAACGCTTGGAACAATGGTTGTGTGCAACTTGAACAATGCAAGTAAGGCTGAACGATCGCAAATTGTCTCTCGGTAAAGCACACATTGTTGTCTTGAAATATCAGTATTGCTTTTGCCAAGATACCACAGACTTCATTTTCTCGCCATCAACATACTTCAGGTAGTTTTCTTTGAAGGCCTCACAAATTTAGAAGAAATGCAAAGGGCATAAAAGGCAAGTTAGAATATAGTTTTGAACTAGCACTCTTTAAATGAGTAGAACAGTTCGCAAAATCAATATTCATAAGCTTTACAAATGTAAAGAGTGTGCAAATATTAAACTATTTCAGGTTGTAAAGTTATGCATTTCGCTCCATCCCTATAAGTGGAGTGACTTTGTTCTCATGTTTTCCACAACCTGTTCGATTTGTAGCCTCATAACATGTCCTGGTACAAATAAGGCCCGTGTTCAGGTTTCATTTGTATTTTTGTCGTGAGTACAACACTTTGTTGCACTAAAGTCTTTCATTTTCGACATTATTCAATCTGAAATCTCTTTCTCCTTGCAACTATTTTGTTTGCATACTTGTACAAGTAAATTAAGATGTGGACTGTGAAAGTATCATATTAAGAATGATGTAAAAATGATTAGGTCTACAGTGCAATGTTGAAATGTAGATGTTGCTAACTTCGCTCTAGAAATATGCTGAGCAATAACTGCAACTTTCGGTATTCGTTAATCATGCCGTGGAAAACATTAATTTCACTGTGTAGTTCTATCGGTGTATGTACGACATTTTTCGAATGTAGCTGCGAAAACCGAATACAAATGAGCACATTATACAAGCTTAGGGTGCACATGGTTAAAATTTTTAGAAACATTCCAGCAAAGGTAGAACACAAGTCATCGTTAGTGTCATAGTCTCCGCTGGGATTTAATCCCTGTTTGAATTGGAATTCTTGTTTTTATTCGATATAATTATAAATTGACTAGCATATTAAAGTCAAAGTGCAATATCGTATACTAAGACTCATTTTTGTAATGGCAGTGAACCTTAAAAAGTTGGCAAAATGGCGGTTTGGCATCACATTAGATGGTATCATGGCCCAAACAAACATACATGTGTATGCCATTGTGAATTGTCCTCATGCCAAATCTTATATTAAATCTGTTAAGGCATGTCCAGTAATGGTTGTGATCATGAGAACATCGAAATAAAAAGGCCGACTGGCAGCCATATTGGATCGTATCACAAATTACATCGATGAGCATATGAAGGACATAGGTTTACTTCCGTGTACCTACTTTGACACACATCAATGCATAATTTGAACATATTGGATCATATCACTAAATAAATCGACGTGAATATGTATGACATAAGGTTATGTCCTTGTACCGACTTTGACACAAATCGGCCAATACATGTTTTAGTTAAAGGTTGTGGACGTGAAAAAATGCAAGAAATGACCGTCTGACGCCATATTGCATCGCATCGCAAAACCAATTGATTTGAATATCTATTACGCAAGTTTATTCCCTTGCAACAACTTAGAAAGAAATCAGTCCTAGCATCTCTGACAGACTGACAGTCGGATTGATGGATATGATCAAAATCGAAAAGTTCACTTTATTTTGTCAACAGAGAGTAAACACACACAAACTGGCAAGAAATGCAAAAATCAATTAACGAATATCGACTGTTTATGTAACCAAATATGTGAAAATGATGTCGCTCTCATTCGATGACCGGTCAAATAGAAGGTGGTAGCAAGGTCGTGAAGAAGACTGTGTTAAAAAAATTATCGCCGTAATAAGATATTAAAACTTTCCGAGAATCTTGTATTTATGCATGTTTTTCTTAAAAACTTGCCGAAATTGTTGTGCAATCGTTTTAATGATTACGTCATATTAGAATTTTCTTGAAAAGGTGTTTTAACTATAAATTTAGCGTAGTATAGCGAGTAAGGTGGGCTTGGATTGACTTCCTGCAGTTACTTGCAAGTCAGCAGTGGAGCGTTCTTCTAAACATCTTGCCTCTTTGTGTTTCAACTGGTTTCAATAAAGAGAGTGTTAATCAACAGGAGAACCCATATCATGTTCTGTTAAAAACACCAAGTTTTACATTTACTTGAAAATTGACATGAGGACAATTTTGATACATATCTTTGATTTATAGAGTGGAGGAACTTCCGGCAAAATATGGAACATTCTAAAAACACGAGGACGGTTACTGATACCATACTTATATAAACATCGTAAAAGAACAAAAGCTTTCCCAGTATCTGGAAACACCTTTACATGACTTATTGTGATAAACAAATATTTATGATAAAGATTGGGACAATTTAAGAAAGCATCTTTAACTTTTTCAGAGGAAAAATTTGTGATATGACGCAGGCAATAAAATTATGGACTTACATAGGATACATCAAATCTGCAGGACACATGTGGAGTTATTGTGATCTGCAATGAAAGTAATAGTAATGTCTGGAAAAGTCAGCAAAATGCAAATGGAATTAAGTCGATGCTAGACATGTCGGTAAAGAGTCTCTCTTGAATAGAAAATTATTAATATGTGATTTTGCAAATTATGGTATAAAAGATATTGAAGTTGCGATTAAAAAAAAACCTATCCGAGCAACCGTAAAGATGAAAATAATACGTACGAACCTTAAGGATATGTAAATATTGCACTCGTAACGTAGGCAAAAGATAAGATCACGTCGTCTTTTTCAGATGTAGTCTTAAAATTGTTTCTAGAGACTACGACGTTTATCCTGACATGTCCAGCTGTATAAAACCCACAACATATCAATTCGTATAGAAAAAGTAAGTGTTACTACAATTTCTTAACAGTTACCTCGGGAATTTTCCAAAGTTGATTGTCTGGTGGCAACGGCTCAACTGGGAAAGCATCCAAGATAGCACCTGAAATCCATCCATTTTCTGGCGGAAAGAATATGTCAAAATACACATTTCTATCTCAACACATACAAACCTTCACAAAATGATTAGCACCTGAAACCTTTACATGACTGTGGCACGGATTGAAGGATCACACATGTTTATTTATATAGCTCTCCTTCCCGGCTGAAGGCGTGTAAGGCTGAAATTTCTTGAAAAGCACAAATATTGAAAGGATGATGCAAATCACAATCGAGAACAAAGTAACAAATGATAATGATAAAAGATGAATCACAGCAATATCTACAAATAAAGTCAACAAATACAAGAGTAGGGTATTCATACCTTATTGCAGAGACTAAGCTCTCTTCATCTATTATATCTCCTCTACCAATATTTATGAAAACTGATTTCTGAAATGATCATAAAATAATGCTGCCATATATATAATATCTGAATTTCTCTCCCTCTCTCTCTCCCTCTCTCTCTCTCTCTCTCTCTCTCTCTCTCTCTCTCTCTCTCTCTCTCTCACACACACATATGCATCGATTTTGTTCATGCACGGAAGGACTGTCCTACCGTATGACGGAGCAAGAATACTTCGTAAGAGCGTAAAGGTTATATCTTACACACGAGGTACATTAAAATGTGACTTAAGTAACCGTTTGCAAATATTTTGTAGTTTGGACAGTCGATCAAAGGCCCGGGATCGAAGTGTGAGGCCGAACCTTGGTAGTGGTGTATAAAGGTTCAGCCTTCGGCCTCATACTTCGAACCCGGGGCCTTCGATCGACTTTCCAAGCAACGCTGCAAACACCTGTGTCACATAGTATCTCTATGAACCTTTGTGTACGATATGAAGCGATACAAGCACAGCTGCATGCTCTTGCGAATTTATATTCTACGTTGTCAACGTTTTACTTTAAGTATCTCTCACTTCATATTATATTCACAAAATGTTGTGCTATCTACCTCTCAGAAACGGTGTTGGACTCGCCCTGACCTTCAGTTCAAACTATAAATTACCAACATAGGCCTGAATACTTATGATAGTGTCCATATTGTCGTCTGGTAAACTTTACATTGCAAGAGACACCTCATGAACTACTCGCAAGGTTCGCATGCACAATTGAAAGAAAATAAAAATGTAGAACACGCTCATCTAATCACCGGTGTGGTGTGGGTGTGAGAACGCCCTCTCCCATAGCATTTCGTTGCGCATACATCGAGGTACGATAATTGTTACTTTTACTTTATGGTCAATAAAAATCAATGAGATAGGGCCGTCGATATTTCTCTTCAAAAAGAAGAAATATTGAATTTATAGGTAGCAAACAAAGATTTACCTTCCTAGCACAGGCTGATAACACTTCCCCCGACAGAAGTCCCCTTGTCAAAGAAGTACTTGGCAGGACGTTGCATACATAATCACACTCTGCTAGAAGCTGTTCAAGCTCTGACGAAACTCTGTTATTTAAAGTGAAGCAAAGTTGAACAACGACTTGAGGAATGCCGTATGAATAAATAAATAAATAAATAAATAATATAAATAAATAAATAAATAAATAAGTAAATAAATAAATAAATAAATAAATAAAATAAAATAAAATAAATAAGTAAATAAAATAAATAAATAAATAAATAAATAAATAAATAAATAAATAATAAATAAATAAATAAATAAATATAAATAAATAAATAAATAAAGGGAAATAATAATGTGTAAATAAAAAATGAATAATGAATAATTATATTAAAATAAGTCAGTGCACGATACAAGCATAACGACATTTTATCTGTGAAATCTCGTATAAATTATGTTTACTTTTGTGTCGTAATGACAAAATAGTGACAGTCATTAGATTTTTCAAAAAAACATTGTGAAAATTGACAGTCTAGTTTACATATGTACTTCTCTGGGCAGAAATATAGCTTTCTATAAAATGATTCAATGTGTACTTGAACAACAAGAGGGGAGGTCGTCGATGAAGTAGATAGTGAAGTTGGTATGCAAGCAGAAGTGTATGCGGGTGATTGGCACATTGTACAAAATGTTTCAAGATCAGTGAGAGCGGAGGTAGTTATTCTGAAGAATAATTCTGTCAGTTAAGTGCTGCAAATAACATATAAGTCAAAGGTTGCATATTTTTATGAGGAAAGAGAAGGAAACATTCCCTAGTTTTTCAACTTTATCACTAAGTATAGACTTAACATTGAAAAGTATGAGTTACTTTGCATGTTCACATTGATTATAGTCAAGATGTCAAGATTTGACTACAGTTACTGGTTTCAGTAGCATCGGCAAATGAGTTCACCAATGTTCATTGATTTGGCTCGCTGTCTAGAACGTGTATAGTTTGAGATAGTAATTAATAAGGACAGCAGATTGATTTCGTCACTCTACATGTAATTTAAGGGTAAACAGATGAATGTAGTAACCATACCCACTTGTATACATCAACGTAAACACGTGGTTTTCTCTATTTGGTTGACTGCTTCTCTCTCACCAATCCCCACACAGTCATGCCGTGATTCTTGCATTGTTTGGCAACTAAAAACAAAGAATGAAAGAATATTACTTACAGTGAGCTTGAAATTCTCTCGCACCGTTAACAATGTTCTGTAAGACTATGAACAGGATGTCGTATGTCGAATATGGACCTGGACAAAGTTCGAATGAAATCGGTTAGCGCATGTGTGAGTACTGGCTTTTAACATGGAAAAATCAGAAAATATGACTTCTTGGCAACCATATTGGAGCATATTGCTGAAAATATATGACACGCATTGTCATTGTGTGTTGTCCTTGTGGCAAATTGAAAGAAAACAGTCTGTGCATGTCTGTGTACTGGCTTGAGACGCACAAAAGTCGGAACAAAATGGTCACATGACGGCCATATTTGATCGTACCATGAAATAATTATATGTACATATCTAAGTCACACTGTATTGTCTGTGTGTCGGGATTGTAGCTGGTAGAGCGCCTTACATGTCCTTGCTCTTCAATTTTGTCGAAGTTTACCTCTTGTCATAGCCAGAGGAGCCTGATTTCGTTACAAATCCTTTATGTATGTTTACTGACCAGAACTCTGTTTATTTCAACTTGGTTTGAACCTTTGCTGACTAGATTTCCTGGATGTTCCTTTTGGGAAATAGTGACTCCCCAAGCTTTGCTATCTTTGAAGTTCTGCACTGCTGTTGCTCTCCAAGTGGACTCTTTTCTGATGCTAATCATATGATAATTATGAACATTCTCAAATTGAAGACATAGCTATTGATTACCGTATTCACCACTATGCAATACTCCAGTGAGATTCTACACCTGCTGAACAAAGTATCAGCCAATGAAAGACTGCCAACACCAGTCTGAAATGTGATCAAGACCTGCAATCTTGAAGCAAGACCTGCAATTCATCGTGGTCTTAGGACAGACACTCGTAAGCAGAAATTCACCTCAACTGCTCCACAGCAGCATCGACACATCTACCCAACAACAACCACACTCCTTCAATCTCATCAACAAGTCACCAATGTAAGCCAATACTCAGATAAACCAATCTTCATCATACAACCTGGAATGTTAGGTCAGTTTGCAACAAAGCAATTGAAGTTGGCGATTACATCACATCACAGAACATTGATTTATTAGCTATGACTGACACCTGGTTGAAAGATAAAAATTGTCATGTCATCAATGAATGCATTCTACAGGATACTCATTTTGTCAAACACCTCGCATTGCGTCATCTTGCTCTTGCTCTCGCTCTTGCTCACAGTGATGAAACTGTCTTCATGGAAACCATTAAATTTCAAACCCTTCGAGGCAACGCTAGCTATTCTTTCATGCCATGGTATCTCAATCAAACTGATCATACTATATCGCCCTCCAGCAAATAAGAGGAATAAATTAACTACACAACAATTCCTGTCAGAGTTTGGTAATCTACTTGAACAGTTCAGTTAATGTTAATGCCACCTGTTTATTGTTGGTGATTTTAACCTGCACACTAGTGACCCAAAAAATACTGACACGAAGGAATTCACTGATACTACAGACTCCTCAACAATATTAATGTGATAATCTCTGAAGACCGCCAAACCCGAGACAAGAATAAAAAACGGAAGTAAGATTATGGGAGATGATGGCAACCAACTTTAAAGACAATGGCATTGGAACTGGGGAAAATGTTTAAAAAGAGTTTTGTCGTTTCAGTTGTCTTCATATCGGATTTTTCGATGCCAGATGCTCGGATTCAGTGTTTGAGCGGGTGATATCCTAATGAATTTACTCACCCTTTTTACTTCAAATATAGGTAAATAAAAGACTTGTTCAGTGAAATATCGAATGCTAGATTGAACATTATATCATACAGTATATTGATGCCGCAAATGCAGCGATCTGATTGGTCGAGACGTGAAAAGAACCGTGGTATATTGGCGATATACCACGGCTGGCATACGCGCGAGCTCTCAGCTTGAGCAAAAACACGTTTTCGACGTTCCATGCCAGAATTTCAATATACTGTTATGATATAATAGCAATAAATCACACCCAGAGACGGTATATCACTCGATTTTGACCAGTTCACTTCATATATGCACTCGCTATTGCTCGTGCATATATGTCGTGAACTGGTCGAAATCGAGTGGTATACCGTCGCTGGGTGTGATTTATTGCTTAAACATATTATATTATTGTTTATTGAGGAAAATCACCAATCGGAGATATCGGCCGCTAGGTCGCTTGTTTTAACAAACCACCAACAATAATCAGTACTATCTCAGAACGAATATGAAGTATGATTCCATGAGAAGATTCTAAGGTTTCACGAAGCCATAACGATGCAGATTTTTTAGACCACATCCCTGATTGCTGCACACATATAATGTAGAGCTTTAAAAGCATGATGCTGACCTTTAAATTTATGGGTTTTTTCGGAAGCTGACTTGTGAAGATTTGACCGAGAATGGCTTTGGACATCATTTGCAGTGAATAGAAGCGAGATAATGTTACTTTCTGAATTGTGAAAAGAAAATCCCACCTGAGTTCCAAGGCAAGAAAAGTGGGACTCTGTTTGGATGGCGTTATTTATAAGACGCTAATTGACAAAATCTGCACATACAATTCCAAAGCTCATCCGCGAAAATCATCATTTTGTCAATATGATTGACTGGCCAACTAATTGCTCAGCTTTCGACTTTCCTCACGAAGGTTCAGATTTTCATTTGTTCACTTGTTGGTACACCATTACTATGCAATCACAAACTGCCAACTCGATCAGCCAATAGCAACGCGTCAGTGTACTTCACTCACAAAATAAATTTGAATATTAAATAACAATATTACCAACCATTATTCCCTTAAATTATTCAATCAAGCTGCTAAGATGCCCTCAGAATTCAAAGTTTTACCGAGTCTACCAATAGGCGGCAGACTTTACAACAACACCAGTAGAAAATGCAGGTGGAGATTTTATCTGTAATGTTTCTGTTAACATTTACTCTCAACGCCCTCAACGTCAGAGAATCTAAGATGATATAAAAACGTCCAACAGTAACAATAAAATAACAACTGAACATGAGGTGTTGACAGAAGATAAGTATGTCAATGATTGCTTCAGGGTTTGCGGTTTACTTTAGGTATCACCGCAGTCCCTCCACCCACGTGGGACTACGGTATCACAAAGGAATTCCGCAAATTGATTTAGGTGTCCGAAATATATCCGCTGTAAAAAGTAATTCTTAAAATGAACATCAAATAAATACTGACAACAATAAATATATAAATACTGAACAAACAAATAAATACTGTCAGTCTCGTCAGGTGCTACCGTCACGTGAGTTTCGGTTGACATCACATTCTGTATCCAAGGTAAGCATTTACAATGTCACCATTATTGCATGCTTGTTAACCCCATCATAGTAATAAATATTTCGTGCAACAGCAGGTCGCCATTTGTTTCAGGTATTCTTCAATACTACAAATATTTGCACTTTATACTTACCGCTGAAAAAAACTTAGGATCTGACGATGTGCAAAGAATGGCACGATCGTAAATATCAAAATACAAATACACACGTTCCTGACGCCATAAATTCAACATGAGATAAAATTTGAATATTTTTAGCATAGGTATAGTTAATACAAAAACCAAGACCGTATGCGACATAAGAGGGGGAAGTTTTTAGAGCTAAAGGTTAGTAAATCGATTACAAATTGTTGAGAGATGGGGTAAGGAACCAGGAAAATAAGAATACAGAGAAATATTTATAAAGCTTAACTATACCATACTAATGGCAAGCACCGAAAACGTGAACAAAACGTTTCAGGTTAAATACATTGAGGGCGCTTTATCCTCTCCATTCGGCCGTTGTGCACTATGGCAATTGCATATTGGTGACAGCAGAAGTATTAGAATGGTTTCCAAACAGTAGTCTACGTGTTCAAACGTTTGCAGTAAAATGGTGCCTGCGAATCATTAACAAATTTAATACCATCATTAAGACAAATTACATCGCATTACTTCCTTATCGCTAGGTGGGTGCCCGGTAAGAATTATATAGTTAGGGATTCATTCATAAGTCATGTTAAACTCAATATCTCTTATTCATTAAGCTTGTTGTAGTCCTTCAAGAGTCTATCGCATCCTTTTTAATAAAACAAGTTGCATCGCGAACACATGCAAGGATAAAATATGTTTAACATTTAGCAAGAAGCTCGGTAGATCTACAAAGTGTGTAAAACTTTGTGTCCGGTAGGAATGCATGACTTATAAGATTCCTCGGTTTTACATTTGCATTAATCAAGAACGATAACAGAGTAACATAAAACATAAAAATGTTGTTCCTTTTTAGTCTGCCACATTTTTAAAACAATTTTAAGGAATTGAGGGAAAACATCAATTCATATTAAGTCCAAAAATATTTAAGCCACCCTTTCTAAATGATAGCAAAGCAGATCATTGATATACATAAGCTCAAAGCATTTAGATCTTTAGTATAAATTTGATTTTTACTAGGTCCTAGGTGAATAAAAAATAACATGGATTTGACATTCACAAAGAAACTCATTATAGTTTTGTAAATCACTTCATTCCTGGGGATCATTGCCAGTGTTGCTAGTTACTACTCCTACAAGTATATCCCCTCAGTCAGTTGCAATGAAAATACTTTATGACTTGCCGGTCGTGACTTAGCTGGTTCGAATATCTTTGTTTTATAATCTTTGTCCATCTATACCACCAAGCGTCTGAAAACTCGGAAAGGAGATCACTTGCCAAGACTATATCAAGAGCAAGACATATGCATAACTTGCATTACGTTCTTTAGGATAATTTATTCTTTTAAATCATTTTCAGTTATAATGACATGGTTTTCCAGTGTTTCCTGAAAAGGCATCGAAGCTTTCCTAGTTTATTTCGGCACGTTTTTCCCAGAATGCATCTGGATCAAGGCCCTTTTCACATCGAGAGAGGATAATCTGCTTGGTCTTTTCATCTCGAGTTGACATGTGAGTGCAACTTTATCTCTTCTGTCCACCTCTTCTGTGCGATTGTAAATAACACACTTTCAGTGACCTCGAGTAAAAGGTCACCCAAGCGAGGTGAAACGTAGATATTTTTGCTGTTTGGGCTAGACTTTTGCCCATGTTTAACTGGTAATAGCCGTTTTCATGCAGTGCAAACTTTTCTCATGTCACAAAACCTCTTCCATCGAGACCATTACAACGTTAACTACCGTAACTGTCATGATTATAATCATCGTGATCACGTTTATCAATATCATCGATGGTGTCGTCGTCGTTGTTATCATCATCTTCGTTATCATCATCATCATCATCATCATCATGAACATTATCATGTAGTAGCGGCGAAGGCAGAATCGATCAAAGAAGAAGTGGTGACACCATTAACCGACAGTACTGGGCTTACTTAATAATATCACTAAAGTCATTTTTAAACTGTATGGATACTGGTTTTTCATTTTTTAGTAAAAGAGAAGAGACCTGGCAGGGATATAAGTTTTGAAAGAAATACGTAATAGCGATCTTAGTGACTGAATTAAAGACAAGCTCTTGTCACAGACCCTCGTGGGTGAAGCGACTGTGCTCTACTCTTGAGATAGGAGTCTCTGACGGTCATGTAATTATGGGGGCGCTCTGCTTCCCGAGTCAATAATATGTACTTCTGCTTTGTTGTAATTTGGGTCGATGATACAATGAGAACATACTTATGTAGTTTTGGTTTTGTACTTAAACTTTGAAATCCGCTTTCTATCTTGCAGTTGGAGAAAGGTAAAGACTCGTCTTTGTTATTGACCAAGGCTGCTTTCGCTTTAGTTGAACAGTGAACACGGAGAGATAACAATGGAAGAATTATCTCCGATGTCGATGATACTTAAGGAATAACTCATGTCTGAGTGGGGTTTTTTTGTCATCCTTATTAGTTTGATCATCAATTGTAGCAACAATGAAGACAGTTTCTTATTATGCATTTTCGCACATTTATAGAAGCAAATATGCAGATCAACTGGTCGAGATATCATAAAAATATGCATTAGAAGATAACTCGACAAAATAAACTACTGCGCTGATATTTGTTTTCACTTTGTACGCCCATTAGAAAATGAACACTTACGTACCTTGTTGTCTCTGCCCATTCCGTAGTGAAATACATGTTACGACTGACCTAAGACAAAAGGTGTATAGGTTGTTGGTATCGTATTATTTGAATAGTTTGTTCATTTGAGGGGTCGAACTCGTTAAAGATAGATGACCAGGTGGTGCTCTTGGCGGAAAATTGACAACAGTTTAAGAGTTTAAGGTAGAACGCGCCTCAGGGATAGATATTCGGACTCTCAAATTTATACAATTCTTTTCTGATCTACCACTTGTGGGGGTTCATTTTAAAGCTCTTGGAAAAAGAAAAACTTTCATCGTCTTAGTTTTCCGACAATCCGAAATTAAATTTCCCCATAGAGTGAACACAGGGATGGCGACCATTTTGAATTTCAAATATCGCAAAATATTTGGTAATTTGTGTGGTTAGTTTCAAACGGTGACCCCAAATGTTTATCAATGATTTGGTAAGAGAATGGTTGAAAGTTTCATCTAGGAAAGTTTGAGAAAAGGTTTAAGTATTTCGTTTTCGAGGGGCATACTACCTTAAAACTTTACAACTCTGCTGTGAAAAACGGGACAGGAAGAGGATTATCAGAAATTTCAATTGATTTTCTTATATCTATGGCCAGATATAAAAATACTAGAAAGAGAGTCTCCTGTCGCCTTCAATCCCAGAATCTAGGGGATTACATAGCTGGAAGTTTTTTTTAACTGTTATTAAAACAGCCTACACTGGGATAATTTCTCAATCTGTCAACGCCTCAACTCCGCTGTACAGTGACTGCCTGACTTGACGTCAATTTAGTTAAAAGCAAAACAAATATGTAAATAAATGGTACGATGTTCGTTCATCCAGTCAAAATTATGCGGAAAACTGAGGGTAGGGGAGATGATTAATGATAATTTTGCTGTTTTTGATATTTACCGCTGATGTTTGCGCCACAATGCGTGTAGCATGATAGCTACAGATCTAATGGACGTTAGTATATAAATATTGCCAGGCCCGAATTCAAATTTAGATATCACAGCATATGGCCAACAAATACAACATGAAAATAAAACCTCATGTGAATCCTCAAAATGTCTTCGGTACTTAATCTTTGGTACTCATCGAAAATTTGTGTGATTACCAAGTAGACTAGAGAAATAGTATCACAGTTGTGTCTCATTCCTCTTCAGAGCTCAACATAAAGTCAAAAAGTTTCAAAAGCTTGCTTCTTAACATCATTGAAAATGGACAATAAATAGATGATCGATTCAAACAAATCAGATAGATCAAATATATCAGATCTTTGCGCTGTGACGCGTGAGAGGGACTCTCATTAGACCAAGGCAGTAAAGTGAAATCTTTTTTCAGACGTATGCCTCATTGAAATAAGACACTTCGCCAGAATAGAGGATCCATTACCAACGATAGAGTATGCTATATTCAACTAGCTTTTAAGAGCTAGATGAACAATGTCTGTAACACTTGATAACATTTCCATTGTATTGTCTTATTCCTCTTCCAAAAGAATTTTGAAATAGCTGTGAACACAATGTGTTTGATGTGAATACAGTGTACTAAGCACATTATGCGATGTAATTGTCCACTAATGAGCTGTAAAGCTGACTAGAATTCATCATTTGAGTTGTAAAATTGAACAGTACACACATACCGTCAGTGTTGAAAGTAACATTGAACAGTACAAACATACGGTCAGCGTTGCAAAGTTGAACACTGTGAATTTCCATATGATTATTTTAGTAGATTTAGAAACTATGTTAGTATTATACAAGCAGAACAGAAATACGCGAAACTACATCGTACGTTACCGGTAATGGATCTTGAAATATGTTGATGTTACACCACTGTATCTTAATTAGGCCATCATGTTATGTCGTAAACCTAATGAAACTGAGAAGATAGATTCAACAAAGAGCAAACGAGATTGTCGGAAATCGTTTTGTGCATACATTTTCTGTCCGCATGGATGGAGTCTTGAATCGAAATTTATTTGATAATCAGTCTGTATTTTATCAATAGGACATTTATGCCAACTAAAAACACGAATTGTACAACCATGTAGTCTAAAAAACTCAATCATTTCGATAAGTGTAATTCTCTTCCATTTTGTTCGTCTTTTTAAGTTCAGAGTTATAAATACATGAACACCGTTAAGCAAACAGTTGAGTAGACGTTTCAAGTTGTAATTCCGGCTTGTTACATAAGCTTAATCATGCTATGTAATAAATGCCGTTAAACATCAAGAAACTTGGAAACATTGCAGCCGACATTAGTCTGATTTGAAGGCGAATTAAACAAGAAATGTACAATTGTAAAATCACAGAGGACAAAATCAGTTCAGTATTATGCAAAATTTATCGACAACCTGAATATATAATGAAACTGGGATCCAATTGCTCTGAATGCGTTTCGTGCTGTTTTGGCGGCTTTCGCATTTCTCAACAATTCTGAGAAGTTGACATTTTGTAACACAAGACTCCAATAGGAGTTCAGTTTGTTTAATGGAAATTTATTTGTAATCTCAATAGCGAGGTACCATACACGTTATACATGCGAAGGTTTCGTTTTGCTTTTTCGCAAGATTTTTTTAGATGAGGGAGGATGCTGCACTCAGAACAATGGTTCATATTTTTCTTACTTCCTAGATTTTTGAAGTCGTTAGCATGAAGCCTTTATTGGTCAATATAACATTCACATTTGTACAGACCCGAATAATCACACAAGTAAAGTGTAAGTCTTTCTTTACGACTGAACTGCAAGCCATGTGATATCTACCCTGCGATCGATGGGACTGAAAAGAAAAGTGACTTGGGTAGGTTTAAAAGCTAAGATTTTCAAATTACGTGACTAATGCAACGGGAAACTTTTTGACTAACAATTCTGTGTGTGGAAACCATTTGATTAAGTTACGCTTGTAGTTGACGTGTTGCCGCTTTATTGCAGCTATTCTTGTCGGGAGTCGCGACCGCAATGATATGTGGAAGGCAAAGAGCAAATGTTGGCGTATCGATGTACCTGAGGTTCCAGTATCTGACAACTCAGCCGCATGCACACATTCTTGTGTGCACCCAACTAAAGTTTGTTTGACGAGTCATTTCAGAAGATTTCGGGAAAACCTTAAAGTATGTCGTTACAGTCACCACTGACATCAATACTAAATCATCAATCCAAGTGTGTATATCTCTATTGAACATTTCAAGTTCTCTCACGTCGGCTTAACTGTCACAGAGATTTCTACTCGGGCAAATATCCGATGCTGATAACACCAGAGTTTTCTTTTCTGAGGCAAACGGAATGAAAAATCGGGTATGGTATGCTGTTCTCTTCAAGTTAACGGAATATGCAGTAATATTGAAATTGAAAGAAACTCGTTTCAGCAGTTAGTTATTTTCCGGCTGCCATTATATGCCAGTAAGCTTTTGCTACACCATCAAAAATATTATACCGGGAAATGTCTGACAACATCTTCTTTCGAGGAAAACGTTCTGTCAGTCTTGTACGTACATGGCAAGGTTTATAGAAGAGGGGTATATTCAGAATATAGCTTCGAAATTGTCAACTAGCTGGGTTTGTCAAACCAATTAAGAATAACGCGTCTTGAGCTACATCAACGAACACCTTATTCGATAGGGAGTTCTTATACAAATACTCAAGTCTACAAAAAAGCTCACTCGTAGGTTTGAACCGAAATTCACATACTTCAACTCAGCTGAAGTAAGCATTCATTGAAAAGTATTTTATAATTTTGTTTACATTTGTATCGATGATCACCAAACCAATGAAGAGAATTGTTTTTGAAAAGCGGTTTCCCTCCATTTATTGATAAAGCGTTCCTGAGAATATCCACCTGTGACTGGACATGTTCCGACGTGTGTAATTTAGCAATGCTGGTGGTTTCTGCATATGGACAGGTGAAAACAAAAGATTTCCAAAGCGGACGTCCCTCAGAGACTTCCCTAATACACAATATCTATAATCGAGATAATCAGCTCGATTTCCAGCTCTAATACTGATTTTTTTATGACCGACGTCAGTTATACCTTTTCAGGCATGCAAAAGATGTAAAAATACATGCAACACAACGTGCTACCTAAATCCTCGGCAAATTTCTCGGACAACGTGATATGAAAGTTTCGTGTCATCTGAACCAGCTTGGTTATAAGTTTATTATAACCAGACGGGAAAATGCCTTGTTCGTCGTAGATCTTTATATCAGTGTCCATCCCATTCATAAAAGTCGATCATCAAGTCTAGTGTTTGACTTATCAAACACATTTCCATAACATTAACACATATGTCTACCAGGCGAACTTAAGGTCCGACAGCTTTCTTTCTAGAGATCTTCGCTGGAACACAAAGGTCAACATGGAAGTGCCGATGCAAAAAGTATAAATAGGCAAATGTCTCCTACTAGACAACGACTACCATGGAACAAAAACAGTAGAAATATTTTGGTTTTCAACTTCAAGTATCAACAAGAGCGAACTGAGAACCCAATGCAAGCAAACAAACTTAATATACTCAGATTGTCGTAAGTGTGAAGCAACGGGTAACGTTATTGCAGTCTTGTGGATGCATTGCACTATCTATGCCACATAGTTGAAATATTAAGATTTATACATCTTTAACTAATGTACTCAACAACCCGACATACATTGTAAGATAAGTCTATAAGTACGAACAATGATTTCAGGCGGTAAAGCCTATCTTTATTCCTTAAATAGAGTTGGTGTGCAGAAATAACGAACTGATTAACTTTGAGCCTGTCAATGAATAAATGTTACCAAGCATTACCAATGTGGAACAGTGGGCAACTATTAGTGTACAAACACAGCGGCAGTTAGAATTGCCGGTGTGTCCTGGGAAAAGCAGCACCATTCACACGCAGACAAAGCAAGGCTGTCAAAACCAGATGCATTATTGATTGCTGTTATGTCAAAACGTAATTACGCCAATAAGAGAAGAATACAGCAAACGACTTCCCTCTTAAGGTGCAAGGATCAGAACGTCCCGGAAAGTGACTAGCAAGATGTCAATACAACCTGGACAACATGCACTTCAATAGCAACTTCACTCAGGCAGAGTTTCTCAAAGGAAAGGGCGCTCTTCCATCGGTTTTGAAAACCTAAAATAGACACTCTCAAGACTCTCTGAGACGTTGACTAGCTCGATGGCTGTCTCATGGTTGCTTACACTTCTTTGGGTTTGCTTTTGATAACAGTGATAGATTTGATTGTGCGCCGAGAACCGTCACTAAGTTCAGACATGTTACTTATCAAAAAGGGGGATACGACAATTGCTGTGGAAATGGAGACTACAGTGATGAATATACCATAGGGTAACTTGGTAAGGGTCAGGGTCAATTGGCGGGAAAGAAGGTCGTCAACTTAACAGTCTTACCGTTTTAGTCAGTTTTTTTTCAAAGAGTAAATATGATCACTTTTCGTCATTATTCAGCCAAGTCTAGCGCCCAGTCTGTTCTTAGTATTCACAGCGTGTCTGGACTTAAAACGCCTGCGTTTGGTGAACTTTAACAGAAATGGAAAGGCTGACAAAAGACAAACGAGCTGGAAATTCTTGATGTTAGAGACGATCATGATTATGAACGCAGTTTCGCCTGTCGTCTCTATAAAAGTTCACCTTCACTACATCTTTATACTTTCAATCGACGAAACACGCTGCAATTTCTTTACTTCTTTACGGCAGATACATTTACTGACCTCTACTTTGGTTGACCATGAATTACCGATAAAACGTTAATGCTTTTTGAGCAGTCGCGCACAGAATTTGAAATTAACTCCAAGTAGTGCTTACTCTTCTGTTTGTGATCTCTTCTTATCCCTTTTCTAATTCATCGTTTTCGTGTAAATGTTGTTGTTTCCTTTCGGAAAACGGATCAAAAATATCATTCGCTCGAGAATCTGTTTGTATTACACTCCTGTACCAAAGAGCACTTCATTACTATAAATTTTGTTCTTCTTTACACTCTCTAGTGGCGGCGACATTTTGTCCTTGTCGTGGACTTTTTCGACAATTTGCGATGATTTTTGGCACATACGTTCATAACTGATACCGTCCCTGTCAGCTGCAAAATATAACTTGTTTGACGACACCATATACCACGTTAGGGAGATCAACCATACATTGCCAAACGCAGTGTTATGTAGATCTGAAGTTCTTCTCACTAAAACCATACACAAAGACCTTAAAGATCGTCCATGTATATTTATATATCAGATATTCCCTTTTTTATAGAACAGACTGCTTGACAGAGACCAATCAAATTAGACATGAAATGAGTTGGGAAGTCAAGTATAGCATTTTGTTTGAAGCTCTTGACATCAGATTTCTATTGCTAAACATAAGGTCGCTCTAACGACACGAACGGCCATGTACAGAACCAAAGTTGTTGTACAGGTCCAACATTACATCTGTAAACAAATTTCTGAATCATGACCAGCGGTCGGATAAGTTTTAGTCAATGTCACGAATTGTGTCTTGTCAGTCGCTGCAGGATCCCCAGGAACAACTAAATGTATAAATAAACGTGTCCAGTTGGAGAACTTCGAGGTTGCGCATCTAACTGACACTCAAATCTACAAAAATAGCTCACTCACAGGTCTAATCTGAAATGTATTCCTCTTTATTCCAAGTAAGCGTTTACTACTTCAGGAACATATTTAGTGACATAACCATTTCTGAGAAAATTAATTTTGATATTTTATTGTTATTCTGAAAACTTCGACTGTTGAGTAAAGTAAGTAAATAAGTATTCGGATGTGAAGCCCTCTCGCCGGCAAGAACCATATAACGACAAATCTTATTCAAACTGGTTTCTTTGCTCTGTGTTTCTTTGCAGGAAGAGTTTTGAAGATAGGCCCCTCAGTTTATTTTCAAAAAGGCGTTATTAGTTTTATGCGTGTCCTACACGAAGTCACAATGTCACATGCCTAAATTAAGTCTAGTTGTTAGTAAACTATGTAGATTGGAATCAGAACGTCCCGATATCTGGCGTCCATAAACACCATTTGGACGAGCGGTGTCTCGATAATCCGAAACTATTTAATTTAATTCAAATAAGGCCGTAACATTTTGGCTTTACAATATTAAAACTCCATACATAGGAAGTCGACGGTTCGTCAAAAAACGCGAAAGTGTTGTCTATAAACAACAACAACAACAACAACAACAACAGAAAAGAAAGTTTATCGACAATGTTTCAGTTAGCCTAGCAGTTTACAATTGCCTATGTCCTGACTATCATCGGTTACGATTTCATGCAGTAAATGCTTCGATGGAATGTAACGACCTGTCGACAACATATTAATATGACGGCTATACAAACACATTGCCAAAGTTATGATGATGATGGTGATGGAAAACAAGAACTGGGTAGTCAATAAATGATGCGAATGTAATTACTATTTTGACTGTACCTTAAGATAACACAGTACGTCGACGGAAAATATTCTGCTATTTCTACCACACCGATATTTACTTGACGAAACAGGATATAATAACTCGATCAACAAAGCTAGTCGTAGTTTGCTTCACGAAATGCGATCCGTGACATGGGGCCGACTTGCCAACGCTACTTTCTTTTCCTCACCTACGAACCTTGGTCTCTGGGTGGTCCGCTGCGGTCCAACCCCGATTTGGTTACGCCTGGTGTGCAAATTTGACAAGTGATTTCTTGTTGTGAAGTAATACTCTCCAAATCCTAGTGGCATACAAACCATCATCAATATCCTAGTCGATATCTAATATGACAAGACCCGTTTTCCCGCGCTTCAAAACCGTACCACATGCGTCGTGAAAGTCGCCATTCCAGACACAGCTGCGAGCATGCACTCTTCCGAGTTCGGGAACATTCGGGTGAACCGACTCGGCTTCGTTGAAATCACGGAGACACGTCAACAGGTGGCACTTTCGCACAGCACTATGTTACTTGAGTAGCGTAGAGCGGTTCCGTCACAGCAACCTGCGATCTTAAAAACTCTCATAATTCTTCAGTCACTTTGTTGCAAACATGATTTAGATTATTATTTGAACGTAATGTTTGCTTCGGTCTTATCAATATCGAGGCAGCAGCTCCACTTAAAAAACGAAATCGTCGGATGAACATTGTCAGTGTAACTTGAAATGACTGTCCCACACTGACGATGTATGACGGAACTACTAGGATACATTTTATGCATCTATCCCTGTTAATTTTCGTTATGTCAAAATTAGTTCTGTTAGCTGTCTTTTCCCAAGTGTTTTATCAGAAAGAAAAAAAAAATCGTTATACGACTTATACCAGTATAGCAGAGCGTAAAAGTGAAGACAAATGAATAAACGAATACAAAGAAATGAAGAGAACAATGTCAAGGCCTAAAAGTCAAGCATTTTAAAACACTTTGTGAAAATTCCGACGGAGAAAAAAGTCCTTGTATTTCCACAATAAACAGTCGGCATTTCAGTCCAGCTCACAAAGTGAAGTTCTTTTGTTGGATAAGGATTTTGACTGGAGAGAAACTTGAAAAACTTCCGACTTAAACTTCAATGTGTACATGACATTGGTCACAACTGATCGATTTCTCTCAAATTCTCCCATAATCCTTTAACCAAACGTATAACTTACGGGCCGTATTCAAATTGAACGATAATTCTCTCTCTCTCTCTCTCTCTCTCTCTCTCTCTCTCTCTCTCTCTCTCTCATGTGTACATATTCACAATCACTGTTTCAGCCTCATACATGTTAATACAAATAGAAAAAGAACTATTCATGTAAAAGGTTTTTCAAGATATCTTAGAGCTAATGACTGCTTTTTAGAGCCAGCTATTTGTAAATATAATGTAATAATATTCTATAGGATAATGTCGCTTTCGTAATGTACATTATTATCTGATTTTGCAGATCGTATATCAAACTGCATAGGCAGTATCGATCAAAGCTTATTTTATGCAAAAGTCACTTTGTCAGATTAATTCACGGGATCAAAATGGCAGTATGACTCCTGTTAAGGTGGATGGAGATTAGTTTAAATTATACAACTGAAATTTCATTGTCACATATTTGTCAGTATGATTTATGAACTTCTGAGATGAATACTCTTCACTGTATCTGCTTTGATGTGGTTTAAGAAGTTAAAGCATTTTGTTGAACATAACATTAAATAGCGGTTTAGATGTTTTGAAATGAATGTCAAGATGACTTTAGGCGCTGTCGGTGCGGGAGTCAAGTTCAGGTGCAACAGTAATTTGATTCTTCGGCAAATTATGTGGTAAAACTGTCACATCTTGGTTGAAACGGTGAATGTGAGTAGCCACACCGACAGAAAGTCAGTTCCTTAAAGATGAAAATAAATTTGCAAAGCATTTTGAGGTTTTCAATTCCTGGCAAACACTATGTGGCTGATGGTTGACTTCTATGACCGATCCACTTTGGTGTGTTGGTTTCGTATAATTGTTTCCCCACCAGCATTTTACCGTAGGTAAGTAAATGCGAAGTTGTGAAAAATGAAAAATGTCAAACATGTGTATGATATCCGATACAACGGTTCGAATAACGTTGCTGTTACTTGTTTCAAAGATTTCGTTTGTGCTCCAAGACGTTGAACACTGCCGTAATTTTGCCTGGCAAATTTTTGACTGTAAAAACATCCGGAAGGTTTTGATGGATTGCGGATTTGGGTGAATAGTACGGTGAAATGGATCCGGTCTTAAGCTCTTTATCCGATGATTGCTATAATCTGCGGTGGAAGAAAAACACACAGACATAAAGACCCATGCAATGAGTGAGTCAGCATTAACTGATCTAGCGATTGGTAACGAAGTAAAGTTGAAATCAGACATCTAGCGATTGGTATCCGGTGATTGATAATGAAGAAAAGTTGAAATCTGTTACCTGGCGATTGGTAATTAAGTAAAGTTGAAATCTGTTACCTGGCGCTTGGTAATTAAGTAAAGTTGAAATGTGTTATCTGGCGATTGGTAATGAAATAAAGTTGAAATCTGTTATCTGGCGATTGTTAATAAAGTAAAGTTGAAATCTGTCATCAGCGATTTTGCAACACGCTGTTCTCAGGGTTAAACTTTCGAAAGTGTGAGTGCGATCCCCGCTTTGATAACTGAAGAATCATGGGCTAGTTCCAAGTTGTAGTGTTATTAAACAATTTCCTAGGTGATTTTTTGTATTCATTCAACTTGAAGGGAACCTCAGATAACCGCTGATTCTTCCATGAGGAGCCTGCAAGTGTTATTCTGATCATGTGCCAAGTATTTGATCAAATTCAACAGCAGATTCAACCATCACAAACATGTATATTGTAATATTCACGATATTCACGCCACTAACATATTCCATCTTCTGTTTTCTTATATGTAAAACGGGATAAATATATATACATATATATATATATATATATATATATATATATATATATATATATATATAAAATATGTGTGTGTGTGTGTGTGTGTGTGTGTGTGTGTAATTTATTGAATAGAGTGTGTAATTTATTGAATAGAGACTACCATAACGGTAAAAATTATTCTTTCAAAACACTACTAAAAGTTACTTGTAAGGTCTGCTACAGAAACAACAGCTGTATAGTTGTAGTTTCAACATGACTTCTTGTCACACCTTAACAACGAATAAATTCAGCTGTCAGCATTAAGGAAAACGTTCTGTGAATCCCAAATAATATGAACTTATGGGTTTTATAGATGTAACTTAAATTCATTTAAGGTTTTCCTTAAAATTATGAAGTTGACGAACAAGTGGATGGACGGGATGTTTTTCATTCTATTGGTCAAGTGCAAGTTTGACTTTGCATGGTCCCCATGTCTTTTTACAATCAAGATAATTAGGGGGGAAAGAACAAAGATGGGACTTTCCTCAGTTTAAAATTAAAATTCTAGTGTTGTAAACGTCGTAAAACCTGAGCCGCTCTGGCTTTATGATCTCCAAAACCTGCCTTAAGTGGCGAGAGTTGTAATAAAAGTCAAAATACCTCCCAGACAATGGCAAATAATGGCGACTTTCAGATGACTAGTAAAGTTAAACTTACTGTGGACAGGCAGGGAATGTCTCAAACAATTGGCATGTCCGCGCCTTTGATAGGTCTTTAATGGCTTGACCAGGCTGGACAATGCAGATTCATAGCAGTCTAGCCTGCTAGTGTTACACCGAGCCCACCTCGGTGTAAGCCAACCTGATTCGGAAATGTTAGTCCGTTGATGGAGTGATTACACCTGAAAAACAGCCACCGTCGTTTCCCGGTAACCAAGGAGGAGACTGTCCTCTCCGTTCATGCGAGTGGTTTTTCCGGGAGAGGGGCGCCAACGATTATAGATTTGATTGACACGGCGGTTGTGTCATGGCGATGGTTGCGACAATACCTATGTTACCTGGACTCGCAAAGTGGCCTGAGTGTATCGGCATTTTGTCAGGTATTTATGTCCAATGACGAAGTAAACAGTTCATGTGGCCCTAATGCACCCTGGTGTAATTGAAACCCTTATACGATTAATAGCTAGTCAAAATAGCTATAATTGCAATTTATAGACATATGCTCTCTATCTTTATTGTCACTGAATTCAATGGAGGGGTCGTCCAGGGTAACGTGCTTGTTTTTGACTGTCAGTGCCCCATGTGAAGGCCCACAGTAGCCACGGGATTGATTCCTGACAGCTACTGCTTTTTTCTTCAGATTGATGATCGGTAAACACAACTGTTAGCTACCTGTGTGAGTAGATACACACTTTAAAGTGGGAGAGATGGGTTTTAATGATGCTTAAAGAATGCTTCCTAAGATTGAGGCATTTAGGTGAGTAATGCAAAAGCTTTGCACTGTATGGTCTTCACTCACTGTCACACCCAATGAGTATGGCGTAAAGTTGTTCACTGCTGTTGGGAGAACCCTGCCACAAAAACAGTATAGTACATTTCCAGTGATGCGACAAGAAAGGGTAATTTCTGTACCGCCCAGAATTCATTCACTTTAAAGTATACTTGAAATTTGTCATGTTATGGTAGTAATTTTATAGTTTTGGGTTTTTTCGGTGTCTGTAATGAATGCGCTATCTGTGTCAGGCTGTCATTGTAACGTTGTGGAGAAAACGCTGGTCAGTGGATGGAAGGTGTTGGCCGAGCCTAGAAAAGACCCAATCACCACGTGTTGCCGCTGGAACGGTATCGAGTGGCGGTGTACATAGCCAGATTTTAGTCATCGAGTAGGCTTAAGGCGTTAGACGATGAATGGGCAAGCCTTTTAAACAAAGGCCGCTGTCTAACGGTGTTTTTCCAACGCGCTGTTGAATGCGAGTTAAGTAAGCGGGGAAAACGAATACACCGGTTCGCCCGACTCTGTTCAACGACCCCGTGGGATATGTTGTCGGGTATAATATTTTAATGTTAAGAGTTGGAAAGTCGTGATAACAAATGAAACGCTGTCACCCAAAATCTTCCCTCCAATGGAACATCAAGTTGTCCCTACGACGGTAAACTCACTCTGATTATTTTTTGCTTTCCCTTATAAGTTCTATCTCTAAGTTTGCTAGGTGTCTGTACGATTGGTAGGGTAAAGTTTTGTACACAACGCAAACTTTGTGGTGTCAATTTCGGTTGTAAAATATCACAAGGTATTCACAACTTGATATTTCTGCCACTGGGCGGAGTTAAGAAGTTTCGATTTCATGACATGACAGTTGCTGAAACTTGCATGGGAAATGTAAACAAGATACACCAAGAACACCGGGACTGCTTCGCTAATTTCATCATCTATATAATAAGCAAGAAAGGAAAAAAAATCGTGAGGGTTGTACTATAGGCGCTGATGACATCAACACCGAGTCAACGGTAGCCGCCACATCCCTTCAGATGAAAAGCCATTACCCCCCTTGGTCGAAAGTCAAACATGCAAACACGATCCTGAAAAAAGTGTGTGGACAAAACGTTCGGAATTTATATTTATCTAAGCGTTTGCCCGTTATGTTTATATCGATCAGTTAGCAAAATAGATCCCGTTTAGTGAGCACGCGTGCTGCTCCACTCACTTAGGATATGATTGACAAGTTCCCGACAGGCGACCAATGAGAGAGCCGTTTGCCCAATTAATTAGCGTTCAGTGAATGCATGGCGATGAGGACACTACGGAGAAGTCACGTCGTAGCAGACTTAAGATACATAGAGCGAGACAAGTTGCACTTCATACGATACTGCCTTTCACTGGACTAATTGCAGTTCACTTGCTAGAGAGCCGACTCGGACAAACCAACGGGAGGACCCCCCAGTTTTAACGAAGTCAGTCAAACATCAGCGGGTGTCAGTCACTTGTAACCCCCAGCTTGACTTACTAGCCTGAATATTGCCAAGTGTCCGAGCAAGACTTAACACACTAGATACCTTGACTCGGGGGAAACCCACTACACTTCAGCATCTATGCATTTCGGAATGGGTAAGCCACAAATCTCTCTTTTTCTACGGTTCATTGAAAAAAGTCCAGCTATCACCAAGAGACGAGGAGAGGAGTTACTCTCTCCTCTGCCTCGGTCCAAATGGGAAAGAGACCCCAAATCTCGTTTAGCGCGACGAGTTAAACAAAATTGACAGTTTGGCTAACCGGAGTCATTGTAAGATCATGTGCCATAGACGATAAGAGAAACAAAACTCGTTCTGAATACAACAGATTATTTCCAGATGTGCTGTGTGCCCTTGTCAGGACAACTAAACAGTCGAATTCGTGAGACTAGGCAAAATATACAAAAGACCGCGACGGAGCGTGTTTAAAGCACGAATATATATATTGAATGGTGCCCATACTGATAGTCTTTGGCCCGAGATTGCCCGCCAGTCTGCCTAGGCGACGCTCTCTTCGTACTTCTTTTGCGGACAGCTGTATTCGAAAGAGAGGTAAATTTAAAAGTAAGTAGGAAAATCTTTAATCAGAGGACACATTTGCCATGATTTTCATGCTTACCCGGCCATCTCAAGACCGTTACGCTTTTCTTGTCCGAGGGCCGTGTTCATATGTATTTCGTCGGGAACTGCAAATTGTGTTTTTGTTTGTTGATATTATATGTAACGTTAAGGTTGAACTGCTCCAAAACAGTGTAAGACAGGACCACATAGATCGTGATATCGCCTCGAAGCCAAGGCGTTTTGTCCTTCCAGCGAAATGTAGTATTCTACCAAACAGTGTCAGGTTCGAAGAGGCGAAGAGTAACACCTTCAAGATATTGTAAAATCTATACGATTTAGATTTTTGTAGTTCAGCTAGCATATCACATTGGTTTGTGTTATGTGGCATACGCAGACCACAGTGATAACTAAGGCCAAACGGAGTTGAGTCTGAAGATAGGACATTTTAGATTCGAGTAGTCAACTAACAATTTTAAAGCTTCTTTTTTGTGATCGGAGGTACTACTGAAGTCCTAAATACAAAATCCCATTTTGAAAATACAGCCTGTTATATGGTAATTCTGAATCCTATAAAATTGATCCCACGGCGAGATTTCGAGAACTGAAAATGGCGGACAAGCCTAGCTCTGGAGCCACTCTGACGAACACATTTACATGTCAGTTTGACGCTATTTAGTAGTTGCATGCGATGTTTCTACATTTGTCTATTCTCAGTCAGAGAATATACTATCCATTTGTTACATGGAAAGTCGATTAAAAACAAAAATTTCCTCTCTTTAGCCAAACTTTGAAACAACGAGAAACAGCTGTTTGTGCAAGTTAGCGTTCACTAGCGGAACGTAAACTTCTTCGCTGAACCGGATCAAATAGAAATCCACCCATGCATAATTATAAACCCACTAGATTTATCTTGCAATTAAAAAGTTATTATTTCATCATGTTCTTTGATAACCTCGCGATGTTTAGAAAGTTGTGATTAGATTTTGGCACGCTATGAGAGCACGCTCTTTTCCCGTTGAAAGATCCGGTAAATAGTTACCGTACTGCAGGACTTTTTTAGTCGGGACTTCCTTCAAATATTCCGTTCAACTTTACGTGTAAAAGTCGGATATTAATAGATGAAAAGAGGCATATGGAATGCAGCTGATAAATTAATTAAGCTTTTCTGTATTCTATTCATTCAACATTCAATCGCCTTTCTTTCTTATTGAACAAGAAATCACCAAATATATTTTGAAAACAATTCGAAGTTTATTTTTAAATCAAAAACATTTTCTTCTTCCGAACACCACTGTCTTTGTAGGAGAATTATGAAACAGGTTGGAGTCTGCGGTAGATTTCAAAATATTTTCCCCTTCAAAAACATCAACTGTGACGTCGAAGGAAGTAAATAGTTTGCCCGGAAACGAAGCCACGGTTGCTAACATTACCGTATTTTACTTTATCTCTACAGGAATTCGGCTGTTTCGATTTGTACAATATATACGCAGTAAAAGCGAAAACGTCCTCCTTTGACTTCACAGTTTCTTGATGCAGTATTTCAAGCCTTTGATCAAACTTTGTTGTAGTGTTCACTTTCTCTGTGCTGACAATCCTAACCTTGTTATGCTCACAGGTTTTTGCTGATAGAAAAATGCCAGTTTTTGGATTGTGAAAACGGTTCAGCCTTTACCAAGTTTTGTCGAAAGCTTTCAAGTACTGATGGACAATAATCTCTGCGTGTTTTTGCTTACTCTAAATTATATTTTGAAAAGTGGAAAATAATTGCGCACGATTTTCAGTGACCGATCGCATTGCCTCAAAATTCATGTACGTAGCTGTGCCGAAAGCCATGACCGCACAACGTGCTGAAAACAAAACGCAGTTTAATGTTTTGCAAAGATTTGCGAAATTGATTAAATTACAAGTTAACCATTTTATTCTCGAAGTGTAGTTGTTGGCTACCACGAGTTGCTTGGCCTTAATTACATCAACTTTTGCGGGAATTGTTGACAGCTAATTTCAGGTAAATAGGGTTGTTGTAGAGTGGAAACAAGCACCCGCTAAAGTCGGAAAACTGTTCATGATCTGATGAAAATCTACTCCTCTATAAACTCTGACAAAATCCCATCTGTTTCAAGCTTCAAAAACGCCACCACTCTGATTGAATTCTGTCAGATATTATTGAGTTTCATCGGGGGAAATGAACGATATTTACCGGCAACTTTGGGTACATTTTTCTCGGTGAAAATTGGCCGTATGTTTGAATTTGTAGTTCTTATAAACATTGATTTACTAGGTTTAAATTAGCAATTGAATTTGCAAACAGCGATCCAGGTATCTCACACTTGTTTGCATCTACGTCGCGACGTTGAATGCTCACCAGATTAAAACATTCTTGGCCAAAGTGGTCGATTTTGCACCGTATTATCCCCTTGTGTACTATGTCGTTTTGCAATGTGTTTTCGCGCTGTTTAAATATTATAAAGTCGTTTATCGAACATAGACAGCTTGAAAATCCAGTGTACACACAATTTAAATCTTCGTTTATTGGTAAAATTATATTTAAATGGGAAATTAATGTACATTCCTTTCCCCGTGTTTCTTGTCAGAACAAACATTTGGAGAGGTGAACCAACTAGGCGGGGTTTTTGTTAACGGCCGACCGCTGCCAAACGCAATTCGGTTGCGGATTGTGGAATTGGCTCAGCTCGGTATTCGTCCGTGCGACATCAGCCGACAGTTGAGAGTATCTCACGGCTGCGTCAGCAAGATCCTGGCCCGCTACAACGAAACCGGGTCTATTTTGCCCGGTGCGATCGGCGGCAGCAAGCCACGGGTCACCACTCCGACAGTCGTCAACCACATCAAAGAATACAAGCAGCACGACCCAGGTATTTTCGCCTGGGAGATTAGAGACCGTCTGATGGCCGACGGCGTCTGCGACAAGTACAACGTGCCATCAGTTAGCTCCATAAGCAGAATACTCAGAAATAAAATCGGGAACAACAACATGCAACATTTGCAGCACAGCAGTTATGACCCGACCAAAGACCATCGACCAATCTACAATCCCATTTATCCGTATCCATGTCCAGGTGCCCCATCTACCGTTAACAGTAAACCGATGGCGACTAATCCAGGACCAATCAGATGGCCATCCTCGCACTCTGTGAATGACATCCTGGGATTCAGACACGGCCAATTGATAGAGCATCAAGGTATGTGTTAACTAGTCTCTTATCTATCGACAGTTCATGATGACCAAATCAAAGTTATTCGCTCCTTCAACACATTGCAGAGTCATGGTGAACTTCATTCGCGTTAATGTCAACGTTACCATGATTTTTCAAACTTCCGACGTTCCAGCAATCTTGATGAAAATACTTTCCATTTTACAAATTTATTTTATTTTAAAAAAAAGTAGTGTTTACACTTAAATGGTCGAAACGATATTAGCGCAAATTTTCACATATGGCATGACCGTTGACCGTAAAATACTTAATATGGAGGGTTGTTTTGAGTGCCCTCTTGTCGAAAACATTGTTCACTTTATGTACTTTATGTATGAAGAGCTCTACTATTTATACATTACATACGTATAATCGTTGATTGATTTATTTTTGTCACTAAGTGCCGTGTATCAGGCACACTGATGTGTATATCTGTATGTGTATAACTTTCAGGGCGGTTTGCCAGGCAGGTAGGTATACGGTGTACGTGCAAAGAATATGTACCTTCCGTTGACCACTTTTGGCGTTGGTCAAAACAATTTTTCTTGAACTTTTCACTTTAATAGTCACACATACATAAATTCTATCTTGGACTAGACATTTGGAATAGACGTTTGATTTCAGATGTAGATCCTCGTACCAATTATAGTTTTAAAAAGAACGGACCTGGAGTGCTAAACACCGACTGGAGAGTTTTGCTTTTCGACATAACACACGCGTTGGTGTGCCGGAGGTCCATTGTTGCAAATGGCCACTTAACGCCTTTCAAAGTTCTTTATGATATTAATAAAATAAAAAATCGTTTATCAGGAGGCTAACGGTAAAATGGATATTACTTAGTTCGATCAAAAGCTAATCCATTGATATCGTTTGATTCGACTGAGCGATGAAACGAGTAATTGAATAGAGTCCCTGGCTTCTTCCTGTGTGGACGGAGGTTGCAAATATAAGCGAAAGACACAAAACCAACACTAAAAGGCGCTAAATTCGTATGGTATCACCACAGCTGGCTAGAAGTCGCGTATGATTACCTTCGAGCGCCTGTTTGGGAGAACAGAAGTTTGCAGATATGTGCTTTAGTTCCGCATGGACAGAAATCTCCGGTTACGATTTTGAAAAACGAAATCACAGACTTTTGACTGTTAAGCTATATAGTCATTCTAGAAGTCGTGTCTTTTCTTTCCTTTGACATGCATGTCAGTACTGGCAAAGTCTAATGTAGTTTTCGCACGCATCCGAGTAGACTTGAAGAGAGTTTTCCTCTCAGGGCTGTCATTCAAACATGTGTAACAAAGACAAAAAAACTTGATGCTCGGCTGGGGATAAAGCCTCTCACTGACCTTTACCGTAGGAAAACAACTTCACGTTTGTCATTCTTTGACCGGATGAAGAATCTCAGCGCTGTCGTACAAACAAATGAATGCGAATCTAAAAGACCAATAATAAAATAAGAGACATTATCTCCTGAGCAGTTTGTTGTGTTTACAGTCACTTTGGACACTTTATTATTGAAGTATCGTATACAATCTTCATGCCCGCCCCCACAATACAAAAAATCTTACTCGGTATTGTGGTCGACTATTTTGATTTCTCTCACCGTGACATGAAAGTCAGACCACCAACCTTACATGCACTTTTGCCACATCGTTACATATAAGTGCCTGACTGGCCCTATCGCAACCTGTCGCGCAGAAACGGAGGGGCTGGGCAGCGTCGTGTGACACCGGCAAAGTTTTTTTACCTTGAAATCGCATATGCGGTGTCCCCTTCCTCAAATATTTGCGTGGAAGATGGAAACTCGGCTAATTGCAAGTGTTGAAATGTTGTACAACATTCTCAGTAGTATCTGGTCCGCCTAAATTACTGGAGATCAAAGCGTCTCCGCAGACCTAAGTTGTTTTCTTTAATCTCGCTGAAACGTATTTTCAGAGCTCTAAAGGACAGTCAGTTCTACGACAGGACAACACCCTTTCCCCGGGAGTAATGGTCAAAACATGTGCCCAGGGAAGGACATAAATATTCAGCGCTAATCACCGTTTCGTGTATTTCACGAGTATTTGTGATGGTGGTTTTATGTGTGTGCCCTTCGTCTTAGTGTAATTATTTAGTTCGGGTTGATTTCAAACTTCAGTTAGGGGTACACCACTGAGCATACAGATTTGACAGGGCAATCGCTACTGTTATCTGGCACTGTTTTCAGCGACTGTCTGTTACCGTCCCGTGAATACTAAGAAGCGGTCAAATGTATGCCATATATTTACGCCGGTAAGTCGACAGGAAAATTTTGTATTAACGTGAAAAGTACTAGACAAGGTCCCTAGAATGCTACTCACATAGTTCTTTCAAAGCCACTTTTAGGAAAACATCGTGCATCTTCCTATCGAACGGCCATGTAGGTACTTACCAATTGCAAGGTGTGTTATATATTATATATATATATATATATATATATATATATATATATATATATATATATATATATATATATATATATATATATATATAATGTCTGTCTGTCTGCGTGCCTGTCAGTCTTTTTGACGTGAATACACTCAGGAAATAGCAAATAATACACTATTACTTGCGTTTCTCAGTCAAACCACGACACTTTGTTGTGAGTAACTGTGTTCTTAGTAAAATTCCTAACTTCTTAAATGTGAAAACAAAACACAGAAGTGATGAAATTAAATGATGTCCTTGTTAAGCAAGCAGACCAGGAGAAGTTTTCTTGTCTGTGGGCGATACTTGCTTAGTTTCATGAGATGCTGCTCACTATTTACATGTATGCAGACTTGGATTTGTTGAAGAAAGAGGATATGATAGATAACTATTCACCGCACATAGATATTTCAGTCAACAGTAAGAAATTCAAGCCGTTTAATATAGATTATTTATGAATACAATATGACAGGGTTGGCTTTTTCGTTATTGTATTTTAGTTTGTGTGGCTCTAGAGACAAATTGGTTTGTTGATGACTTACGTAAATTTCCGTTCTCATGTAATTTGTCATATCGTAGGACGTGATATCAATCATATAGTCTAGTAAGAGCCATGAATGAGCTCAGCTGGATGTGGAAGAGAGTGCTTTGAATAAATAAAACGAAGCACGAGTGAACATTAATTAAACTTGTGTCTCAGAAGTAAA
>LD346543.1:611553-622062 GCA_001465055.1 Ptychodera flava
GTTCTGATCCCCCACAGTAGGAGAAAGTTATCGCCGATAATAAAACGTGCCAGTGGCGGGAATAGCTTGTCTTACGAGAAACCAAAACGTCTTGACAGAGAACTGCAACAGGGTAAAATATCTTTACTTTTCAAATTTCAGCTTCAATTTCCATGATAGTTTAGTTATTCTCGAACTATCCCGGTGCCATTTAAAGAGGACTCAAAATTTGGTTTCATTAAAGATCATTCCTTGCACTCGCCGGTCAAAAATCACATTGTTTATGTTTTGAGTGCTAAATAAGCCGTAAAACTCTGCGGTAAAATCCTCAGCAACACGTTCAGCAGTGGTTTGTAGCCATCTCTTGACAGTGACGGTGGCATGACGGCGAAGGTTGACTTTTTTATGACCGTTTAATCGGACGTACACAAGCGTGAACGACGTGCTATAGTTAGCAGTCTCTACTGAATGTCATGTTCTTTCATGCTTCGAAGACTCGGAGTGACTTTTCACCCACTTGTGCTATTGTGAACAAACACACGGCGGGCCTGTCTTGAACACAGATTACCCAGCAAAGGATCAAGCAATGTCCACAGGGAGATGGTATTTCAAAAATACTGAGTTAATAAATGTGTAAAAGCAAATGTGCAAAGGAACAATCTGCCGGTGAAAACTTGTAATATAATTTATGATCTCCATATTGTTGGCATTCCCCTTAAACAATAAAATGATGATATGGAAGTGTGTCTGCCGCATAATAATCTTTCCATCAAAAGCCAATTAAAATCTCGTTTCCGTTCCGATATTTGCAATTTCTTAGAGAGATATCCGTAGGAGAAATCTGTGGTTGACCCTAGAAGCTATTATTTTCCATTCACTTTAGTCATGTGCTTTTCACCTGCAAAGTGTGTTTCGCCTTGAGCAGTGGACCGAATTGTGTGAAGGTTTTGATGCATTGGAAGCGTAGCAAAGCTGAACTCAATGCCGGAAAAATAATTTGCAATGGTATCAGCTACGGGTTGAAGGCTGCCATTGGTGTTCACAGCATCGCCTGATGCGTTCAGTCACAGACATGATAATGCTACCATGGTGTAAAACGAAACCGAGCAGCCTCGCTTAGGGCCCTCATACCGGAATGAGAAATCCCTGAACGGCACATTTGCGCGATAAAAAGTACCGCAATGAGCTGATAACTTGCTATGAACTAAAAAAGAGAAAAATCTGTCTGTGAGGGGAGAAACTGATTTTTTGCAAATGTTTTCTAGTGCACCGATAAGTTATAAGTAATTTGCTTTTCTTGGGCTTTTAGGGATAGATCCTCCATAAATCCTGTGTCTGAAATTTTGGAAGCATTTTTGTATTCCTTTCAACGTCGTAATCCGTGATGTGGATTGTCAAAAATGGACAAAAGTTGCGGCTTGCAAAGTTTCAAAGTGACAAACAGTCATTTCCAAAGTATGTAACCTGTGTATGTTTCTCACGGTCTCGCTTACACGATGATGTATACAGATGGGCTTTTGGGGGGACGCAGGCAGGAACTGAGTGTATTACATCAATCAAAAATTCCTCCACTCTTTCTTGTTCACTCTAAAGATAATGGCGACAATTCATCGACATAACTAAATGCCACTCTAAGAATGCCACCTCAATTCAAGACTGAATATATGAAATAATAAAGTCTCTCAGGCTGCCTTTTGTTCGGTGCTACCAAACACGGGATCACTTTCAGGAGATCAATTTCACATGAAATCCGATCATGGCTACTACCTGTGAAATGCTATTTCTGGCGTTATCATAAAATCAAACTTGCAGCCAATGGCTGCCAAAGCACACTTGAAAAACACAACAACAAAAAACAAAATTATTTATCATATCATACAGATGTAGGGGTTTATACAAAAATATTGAGTCGTGTCGAGACGGTTTCTCGTTTTAACTATTCGGTAGGCATATATCTACGTGTGTGTGTTAAAAATAAAAGAAGTAAAGTAAAATCCCTGCACATCCTAAAGATTACATGTCATTGAGGGTAATGAGTGAGCGGCTAGATTCTGAACAAATCCCCTTTGTTCGCTTAATAACAGCACGGAGAGATCGCCTGTATTCATCGCTGTCATCATGTTGTCGGTAGAACCGGTGGAGGAAGGACGACCATCGGCCGCAGACATCAACAAAGGCAAACTTTGTTTGCTCGGCCGGCATTTTTCTGACAGTTAGACCAATCCGTTGCTTTTGAGGCCGAGACTGCGATCAGATAAGAGAGCGACGGTATCTACCCGAGTTGACTTTCATGTGGTCGCTGAAGAGTCGCTTAGTTAACAAATAAAAGTGAAGATTTCCTTTTAGTGTCTATTTTCCCATGACCAAAAGTCAATATTTTAACAAAGGCTTTAGAGCGTGGCGAGAGCCGTTCGCATTTTATCATAACAAGGTCTAGCCAACATCAAACTCTCTAAATTAGACAAGATTTTATTAACTACTTAATTCCCGCGCGTATTGGAACTTCATGGAATATAAGAAAAACACCGAACAAAACACATTTCCAAACAACACCCATGCACCGGGATACGTTGGGTCAACCTGAGGCTCGTTCAGGTGGCGTTTGGTGGTTCATTTTCGATTGGATGCCGACTGACCACAACAATCCTCTAAGATTTCTAGCCCATTACGACTTTTAGGGCGCTCGCCGATTCGGTCTGTCGGCCAGCCGCAAAATAATTCATCGGACGTTTGATCATCCAGGCGAGCTTCTCTGTGCGTTGAATAACGCAAGCCGTCAAACTCACAGAATATTCTGTACACTGCCGAGCATTCAGCACAGTTTTCTTGTGTATGAGATACTGGTACAATGCTAGCTTAAGTTTCCTAATATCATGATGATCATTATCAATTACTGATTTTTGCGTATACCTATCAATGATATGGAATTATCCTATCCTTTAAAGAATTATACCCTTAGTAATTCGTTTCGAACATGAAAGACTCAGCATATTGTAGGAAATAAGCAGCTTTCTTGTGCACATCTAACATTCGATTTCATGATATCAGTAACATAAGACCCATCGAGTCGTCATGGTATCAAAACGTAATCGGCACACAGAATTATTGGTCTTCTTTAGGATTCCTTGAATATATTTGAGAACCATACATATCTGAACGTGTTTAAATATCACCCCATGGAAGAAGCGATTGAATCTGACTTTTTGGACAAAACCGTGTGTTTTATGTCTCTGCGGATTCGGGAACGTCTAAATCACGGTTACAAGGCTTTACTTTGGCAGTTTTAGTTGACAATCAAGACGAGCTGCTGGAATCTTTTTCTTCGTTTTTTTTCATGATTGTCTTCAACATCAGCACATCAGCAGTTTGGTTTCAATATGTCAACGTAGTCTTACGCTGCCGTCGACTGCTGTATCATGTTCATCTTTACCTTTCTGCCTTACCTTATAAGTGATCTTGGTTTGTGTACTGGTCGGGTGAATGTTTTATGTTGACACGAGGTCTGTCGAACAGAGCATTTGAAGAACAAACCGGCCCGAACAAAGGTTGGGCAGGTTCTTTCTCCTTTGTGTTCTAACGTACATGAAAAAAGGAAACCCCTATGCAATCATCATAATACGCCCACGTTCTGGGCATGTAAAGATGCAAGTACGTTCCCTTGCCATCAAAATAAAAATAAAAGCTAACATTTGGAATCGGTCCGTCATCACTTTATTTTTCCGAATCCCTTATATTTTCAGATGTACCAAAATTTCATTATCATTGAAAGCTTGTTTTTCCCAAAGAAGCCCGTAAAACTCCTACCTCAAATTGTGAATACACGCGTTAGTTTCATAAAGGTGAAATATCAAAGTGACCGAAGTCTGATTTAGAATTAGACATTGACATTGACAAAACATACGTGTTCAATGTATGTTCAAAGTACACAATGCGCAAGGTCTATGGAGAAGAATTCAATTATTTCTCCGTTTTCTGCGCGTCATATTTTCCTCTAATAACCATCTTTTTTTTCTTCATGTTGAATTCCAAGAGTCCAGGGAAATTTGAGTCACAGATCTGTGGAAACCTGAAAGAAAAGTTTCATTGTTTCGTTGTGGATTTACACAATAGGGGTTAAACGAAAATAATGTCTTTAGAACTTTGCAGGGAATTCGAAAAAGGAGGCATCGCTTAAACCAATCAATGCCAATTAAATATTGCATATCGTAATAATCATTCCATGATTTCTTACTTTCTGCGACGGTTGACAATATGTTGCCACGGACAAGTCTGAGTAAGTCCCCATATCTAAAAGATTGTTGGTCAAAAAAACCGAAATGGCATACACACGAAATCAATATTGCATACTCCATCCCTTAGCTTTCACAATTACTTTCGTTATTAATAGTAAATCAATGTTATCGCTTTGACGCGCCTATCGCTTAGGAAACCAAACATCGTGCCTGCAGTATTTACCTCCATTTTCGTCAAATTTGAACAAAGGTGATGGAAAACGAATGTTTAATAGCGTTCAGTCAAATTCGCTTGTTGAGAGGAAAGCGAGGCAGAGATGTACACAGTCAGTAATCAATGTTTGAGAGAGGCTTTAAACATTTAAGCACTATTATACCACTCTAAGTACCGTTTAATTAATGTGTAATTGCAATAACAAACATGACGGCGGGCTATCTATTCAAACAGCCTTTGGGCACAGGCTATGTGATTTACTCTGTCAGAATTAACAACAATCAGCCTCGTCCCCTGAGACGGACGCTGTTATGTTTGCATTAGCTTTTACAGCCTGATCGTTGGCTTTCAATTAGTAATATCAGCCGAAGCTATCAAAGCATAACAAATTGGGTGAGAAACAACGCTGGGGTGATTTGCTCACTGCAAATAATTTCGCCGGCTGCGACGGCGATATCCATTGGAACGGCGGTCTGTGAGTCGTATAGTACAGTCAATCAGAACCACATGTATCGACCCATGGCCGTAACGTTACCACTATCCGAACAATGTTTCCAGTTCAGTCCTTTCCATGGACTGATGCGTTCCCCTTCTGGTGCTCATTTCGTTGTTGAGCCAAAACTCCCGTTTTAATTCTCCAGTGTTCACGGGTATGTGTGTGTACATGTGTGTTCATTGCCATTATCACAAAGAGAGGTCGTTTTGCTTTCCAATCTGTGATTGCCAGAATAGGTTCAAAGGTGGATATAAAATCTCAGATCATTACAAAAACGGCTACGTTTATATCATCTAAAATAGGACCTGAGACTTTCCACAACTTTAAACAGGGAAGATGTTTGTTGTCGGAGCTACCGTTCATCGGCCCACAATGCAGTATTCTTTCATACAGTCTACGTACCACGATTACATTAGGTATTTGACGACCATACATTTGCAGCCGATCAGTGAAAATGCAATATACATCACAGTAATCGACATGAATGTACTAAAACAAAATTAGAGTATCACTCGATATCTTTAAACTCTCTGTTAGCCACTGTGGCAATCAATGACAGTTGTCTTTCCCACAAAGGGGACACAACCAGAGTGGATAAATCTTTCAAAGTCACTTGACGTCAAAACCACAGATACGCTATCAATCAGTCCATCTAATGGAGGAATCATTGGGTCAAGAATCATAATATTGTGCGCCCGTTCCATTTTATTGTCGGAATATCGGTTATTTTTACGGACACTATAAAAAGCAGCGCTGGTCAAATGTTTTTGAAATCAAAGGCCGTTGCTGGTGGGAGCTAGCGTCAGGAAGGCATGTGTAAACCAGGTGTGGGTGTGCATGTGTGTGTGTGGAGTGATGTATTAAGTGAAGTACAGTATTTATAAACTAGCGAAACAGTAGCCTATTCTGACTGCTTGGCATGGCAGATATTTTTTCTGTGGATTTCCTCATTTATATCATCATAATTAAATGGCAAAATTAAAATCAATATTTTCTGAACTTATAGTTCATTTTCCTTTGGAAATTCAGATTTTCTCGAAAGGTACCGCAGTATCCCCTTTTGGAAATTATTCACCGATTATAATTCAAACAAGCAAGGGCAGTTTCTAAGTTAATTATTGGAATCGAGCCAGGGATGTGAGTTTTAAATAAAAGTTTGGATAGGATAAATTGTCAAACAGTCTCGAATAAGGAGCGGCTTATATTGTTACCTGCAGTGATCTTTGTCGAAAATGGAAAGATGTGCCCCGCATCAGTGCGGAGCTGAAGCTGTTTTTAAGTTATCGCAAATTGTAGTATCTTCGTGTTAGTGACAACAAACACTGAGATATTACAGGCTTTTATGTGAAAACAATGACTTTCCCGACATTGTAAGTATCGTGGTTTTGAATAATATTGTAGTTTTATTGGAATGAGAAGTCTGCCAAAGAACCATGGGAAAACCGCCCACGGGTCGTCCCTGATCTTTACGAGCTCCTAGAACGATTTCCTCGGCCATTCCGTGCTATTGACTCTATGTTTCATCACTGCTTGGGACTCGATAGAGCACGAAGATCCAAGTTGATTCTTTTCAGTGGAATCTACCGATCACCCTTGGACGTTATCTGGTCCGTTGTTGGTCTCATTAGAACAACTAGACCGTACCAACAACTTAGATTCCAGTAAATCCAGCAATAATTACACCATAAAAGTTCTAACCAGATTTAACTGCGCGATTGCAATGTCCACGAAGCACTTGTTTACATTCTTGGAATTTCAACCATTTTACGTCATCATTTTCAATTTCTCGCAAGGTTCAAGTTTGATTCGCGCAAAAGAGTAGTTCTGGTCTTTTTTTATCAGCGCCATAGGCAACTGTCAGTGGAAAAGTTTTAATTTCGACTAGAGTGAAAATCGATAGATCTGACTTCGTATTAAATTAAAACCCCCGATATTGATTTTTTTTCGGTACACAGACAATCAGTTTGCTTTTCCCTGAGATGTGATGTCTACAGTCACGATTGGATCGTTTTCTGTCACATCTCACAACGTCATGAATCGAATGATAACATTTCTGATAGGAGTGGCCGCCCAGGTCCACGGATGGATAAGAAAGGTTGATCTGTCCATAGACCCTCGAGAAAAACGAGTCGAGGGTCTATGATCTGTCCAACAGCAGAGCGTGAAAATGTTTCGATGAATTTTCCAGATGTGCATGTCCTTTCTTGTTGCGTTTGAAAGAACCATTAATGTCAAAGTAAGTTTCGTGTCTGTGACACACAGACAGGAGTGGTTCCTATTAGTGACACAGACATTGCGAGGGGCATGCTACAAGTTGTGGTCGAACATGAAAATAAAGACATTATCCTAATACTGACACGTGTCATATGTGATTCAAATATTCGAACCGTACAGACGCCAAGTCATTTAACAATCGTTTAGCTGAAATAATATTTGAGTTCGAATGAAATTTTAATAATTCGCTGGCGGTAACTCTCTGTTCTTCGTTATAAGTAGTGTTATTTTAATTGATGAGAACAAATACGATTGAAGAAATGCCGGTGGCGAAATTTGGCCTCTGAAAAGTTGTCGCAACCTGAAATCATTGTTTGTTGTGAGTACATCGTACCGCTTTTAATGGGGTTTTGATTTTTAAACGAAAACTGAGAGATTTCCTCGACATGGATTAAATTAGCCGTTTTACCGCGCGTCAATATTTGCCGTATGAAATACAAGAAACGCCCGGGGACGGGAATTATTGCCTAGTCACGCCCGAACGTGGGACGGTGCTTAAAATTGCCGGAAAACGAGTCATCTAGAATCGTCGCAAGATCAGTCCGCTCCAAAAAATGGATGAAGCCCCCTCTCCCAAAATGACACGCAACGCAGCAAATGACTGCAAACGAGAATGACGGTGACTTCGTGTTATTAATAAAATTCCACAGAGGGATGAGTATGAGAGCGGGGGGTCAAAGGTCACAGGCTGAAGTAATGTGTTGAATAACGACGAGCATGGGAATACCAATTAACGCACGTCTGAAGCTGGCAGAACACGATAAAACAAATAAGCCCCAAGGTGATTAATTGTTTTGCAAATAAATGCCTGTTTATTTGTTTAGCCCCGATGAAGAGGTTCTGCGGACAAGCAAGTAAGGTTTTACTAAGGACATCGGCTGTGTGTCTGGGGACACGACGGGTGGAACGGTGATACGTAAATTCGGTATTATATAGATATGTAGCCCTTTAGAAGACCCCCCTGTTCGAAATGAAAGCGTTGTTTTGTTTGTTTTAAAGTGTCTCAGGCTGATGGATAAATTGATGTTCTTTGCGGAAGGTATCTGTTGCTATCAGCAAAGCTGTTTCGCTTCAACTGTAATGCACTAGATTGAATCAACAACAACATAGACACAGATTTTGACTAGAAAATCCAGCACCACGACGCCAATCACGTGGTACAGTTGTGATGCTGATCCCATATGACTGAAATAGGTCTGTAGTGATCTATTTTCGGTTTTTCAGAACCAATGGTATGCTTAAAGTGTCAACAAATAAGATCTCCGTGACAAAGTTGCTTCAATGTGTACAACTGAATATTACACCCGACAAAAATCTCACAAAAGTTAGGAAACTGAATTTCCCCGGATGAAGTTGTAATTTGCAGTGAGTCATCGTGCTGGACAGTTGATGTAATGGTGACTTTGTTTGAAATTGGCAGAAATCCGTCTCCTTCAACAATTTTATTCCGTTTGTGTATGCACAATGCACACCTTAGGAAAATGTAGTGTACTCTACATTAAATTCTGTATTGCTGTCTCCAGATGCCAGCCACGTTGCATTTGAATACACAAACAATCTAAATAAATTAACCATTGAATAAGTTATTTCTGACTCCCATCCTTCCAAGACATCAGCGGTATTCGTTTCATAAAACCAAGAACTTCCGCCAGCATCGACCAAATTTCAACCAATATTCGGATGTCCTTCGCTGCTAGTGACAACTTTGAATTTATCGCTGACGAAAGAGAAGGTGGCTTTGTCGGCCAGCTGGGACGACTGTGCTTTGTCCAGTAAAATGAAATATCTGTACATAGGTCGAAACGTTTAAATTTATCGTTGTCCTCTACGGTACTTAGTAATTCTGGTAGTTATCTGCGATTCATTGATTGTAAGGGTGTTGCCTTCCTACCGACACGTTTCATATAGCTGAACGAACTTATTCCCTTGGCACTAACTATGAAAAAGTTGTTTCTCTTCGACAAAGATCGACCTCTCTAGTCAATTCGATCCACTGTGAGACAAGCTTTACAGGGATAATTTTTCATCCTAATATCTATTTTCCTCGGCAAACGTGCTTTTCCTCACAAGAAGACATGCTAGAGGGGGAATTTGTTTTATTTACTTTGACGGAATCACAAACAATCAGCGTGGTTTTTACACGCTTAGCAGCATCTGGCATGGCATGACGGAGATCTGGCCGCTCAACGTAACCTGGAAACAAGTTTTTAAAACGGCCACTTCCTGTCATCGCTCTGGGCCAGATTTTGCTTCAGTGGTATTCTATTACAGCCAATAACAGTATAAATAAATAAAACTGCGATCGACGCTGTATTTTGAATTACTGTGAGGTGCAGACGTAGTTCTGTAAATGTTTTACATGCTTCGATGCAGTCGGTTTGCTGTTAACGACACTATGGGTGAATGTGTGTCAAACTTTTCCCTCTTTATCAGCTAGACTTCGCATATGAAGGAAAGCTACCACTGTGAGACTTATTTAGACTTATTAATTGTCATATCTGTCTACATGTAACACCTAGATGATGAGGTAAGACGTCGACAGAAAAGGGAATTTTCCGGCGAACGGTCATGGAACAATTTAAAAGTTATAGACACAATGATACTGCGCATGCACGAAAATAGTACCTTTCCGCGAACACACATGACATGAAGGGAATATTCAGAAAAAGACATTGAACTTTTACTGAAAGATGTATCAATTACAGTTAATGCGACGTAACCATCTCTGCAACATGAAGAAATACATTTAAATTACTTTTGACTTTGTAAGCAATGACCAGAAACTACGTTTTTGATATTATTATCGATACCCGTTATTCCATTGGCGTAGTCCTAGAATGTGTCTGAAGCCCCAATTGGCCTGGCCCCGGTGCCAACTAAAACAATTGAAACGGGTGCATGTTATGCAAAACTGTTGCCAGTTGTACATAGAATTCGGTCGCGTACTTAACATAGGGCGTGACATGAAATGCTGTTGGTAACGTATAAACTTCTGGTTACTCAAATCAATTGTAATTACCTTGAAATAAGTACATAGTGTGGAAGAAATAATTTTATCTGTCTATTGCCATCAAATGCAGCTAATTTGTTTCTATTTTGTAACTTTGGTTTTAGAAGCTCGATATTTGTTAATAGTCTGTGTTGAAGTAGGAAGTATATGAGTAGAAAAGATAATTGCACGTCGATACATGTTACTGTAATGATGCGCAGTCTGAGCAACTCCATAAAGCCGTAACAAAAAGCGACGAATACAATGAACAATGACATTAAATGCACGACACGATGCCTTTACTTGCTTCTCAATTAAATCAATG
>LD346543.1:622151-635813 GCA_001465055.1 Ptychodera flava
TTCCAAAAACCGGGTTTTCCCGCCTTATGCAAACACGCTGCAAGATTTCCGGTTAAAATTTCTTCATTGACAAGCCTTGACAATATCCTTCAAAACCGTGTCTGCGATTTTTCCCCGGAGGCTCCATTCAAATTATATGGTGTGATAATTAAAATTCCTTGAAAAGCACCTTCATCTAACACCTTTAAGAGCGCATTTAAAAAAAAACAAAGGCATATAAAGAAAATCCCAGACACAGTTTTGAAGGATATTGTTAAGGCTTGTCAATGAAGAAATTCCAATCGGAAATCTTACAGCGTGTTTGCATAAGGCGGGAAAACCCGGTTTTTGGAAGGTTCAGCAAAACGCTTGTCACGTGACTCTTATGCAAATAATGACTGTGTACTGTACTTGGTCGGATAGCTCTATATCAGGGCTTCCAAAAAATGTATACTTTATTGGGGTTTGGGACGTGTTCAATTGAGAAAAAAATAAAAATCTGAAAGTGTCTAAAAGGTATGTAGCTACCTTAAAGCCGTAACAAAAAGCGACGAATTCAATGAACAATGACATTAAATGCACGACACGATGCCTTTACTTGCTTCTCAATTAAATCAATGCTCCAAGTGGTGCAGACCATATAATATGTGAGTATGAAATAAAAACCTTGCTGCACCGTACATTGTGAAGGTTGGCAATATGTGAAAGAAGCCACCAGCTTAATGCCACTTATAGTTCAGTCATAGATCCCAAAGAGTATGCCACAATACCCCATATAACCGTTCAGCCTGTTGGCGAGCTTTAGCGTATGTTATGTCGTCGACTTTTCAAGCAAATCTTAAGGTTCTGATAAATATAAATGGCATGTAAATTAGTATAAAAATGGTTAAAATATTGTCCAAACGACAAACGATTTGTCCCTTTAAGCGTACAGATGCGGCACACCAAGTTGGTGCGATGTAAGTTAGCGGCTCAGTGTTTCATGGACGTGTGGATGTAACACTACATATCGATTGTATTGGCAGACTTATTGATTTATTGTGGTTCTGTATTCCAGGTCCGTTCTCAGTTTACCCACCACCGGAAAGCAGCAATCACTCACACACTGCCATCGCCGAGTACTCCAGACCACCGCCTCCGACACACGGCAGCGGTTACCCAACACCGGGTGATCATCAGAGAGGTACCGTCGACCCACAAAATGCAGAATCAAAACCACACGTAGATGCAGACACCAGCAAATTACAGATATCTCAGGCGGTATGTTAAATCGGATTCTTTATAGAGACGACCACTAACAACTACCTTAAGAGCAATATGACAAATACCTACTTATAAAACAACGACTGTTTAAATCACACTTGGTAAAAATCTTATGAATACATTTATCGTACCAATCATAGAAGTAACAGTGTTTGCCTTTACAGTGAAATTAGTACCAAATTACACAGAGAGGTTACCATTTCCGACATTTTGTCAGAATAGAATAACGTATCAAAATTCATATTGGAAATTACGCTGTGGTATATTATACACTGTCTAAATCTCACCTTTAATCTGAAGAATTTTACGTCTCTCACAATTCAGTTGTTGACTTCTCTCTGTAAGAATTTTCGGTATTTAAGAGACGCGACTACAAGCCGCTACTGTAACAGCAGCCGTATTGCTAAAACCGACAAGTTGCGATGTCTGCCCGTTAGAGTATATTTTTTTATATAAAATGGTTATCTTAACAGGACCCAACACTTTCAGCAGTTGGCAATTTTGCACCGTCGGGTTTGACGATATCACCGTACCACCCAACACCTACCTACGTACCAACATACGGTGCCACGGCACCAATACCCAGTTCCCTGGGGCATGGCGTTTGGCCTACTAGTGGTTTCGCCTCTGGAGCCACAACAGTAGCGGACTCAGCAGTACTAAGACCGGCACCTCTTGCGTACAAGCCGGTGGTGACGACGTCGTCCTCGTGTTCAGGTGAGCTTCAAAATATTAAGAAAACATACAATGTGTAAGCAAGAAATGCCTATGTATATATATGTATGTATGTATGTATGTATTTATGTATGTACGTATGTATGTATGTATGTATGTATGTATGTATGTATGTAGGAAGGTAGGTAGGTGTATATATATATATATATATATATATATATATATATATATATATATATATATATATATATATATATATATATATAAATCTTACACGGGTAATTTTTTCAAACCCCAGAATAGTTGCAGCGTGCTATTATCTAGTTTGCTCTTGAATCAAAGTTGTGAATTAACAAGGGTGACATGACATATCTACCACTTTCTTTTGTTCGGAAAAACAATAAATAACTTATAGCTGTTCACGTCTTTCTTTCAGTTGAAGGTGGTACTTCAGTACACAAGCATAATCCAACGATGCATTTGATTCCGGCAACGCATGCGCAGTCGGCTAGCTAATACGAAGCCAAGTCTACTTTTACTTGTCTTGATCAGAACTCGAACTTGAAACTTAGGGATGGAAAAGAGTGCTATTCTTCGTGAATCCTGTTTTGCTGACGACTCTTCAAAAAACCATTATTCACCTCTTGAAGTTTGACATACAGAGAACTAAAGGACAATAGTCCTCAAGGACAAATGCCTCAAGAACAACAAAACCGGTGCACTTCTACTTGACCTTGATGATTCAAATGGAAAAAAAATGGTCGCAGCCACACGACCGTTCATGGGAGAAATTATTGTTGGACAAGAAAGAAAAGAAGTTTGCAATAAATGTGTGCATAGACAAGCCATAAAGCAGATTTGAAATTAGAGACGGCACGTCACACCGAGGCGGATGGCATGGCTGGTAGCGATAGCAACTAAGTCTGGACTCCACAGAGGCTACTATGGTGGTATTTTATGACACTTTGTGCGTCAAAACATCTTCAATGAACCACAGAAACTTTTCACCGATGAACGGTGTTTGTTAGCCACAGTACTCAGATCTTCCACCCCCAAGTGATTACCATGGTCGGGTTACCATGGCAATAACCAGGTCAGAACGTCGACGTCACATGACCAACCTACCTCTGCGGTTGCAGCCGATATATGCCAGCATATCCGATGACGTCAAGACGATTCTACGCCAATTACATGCCAGTTCTGAACTGTTCAACCCGAGCACGAACGTTACGAACACTTCCAGGTTTGAAGTTTTAAGGAAACCACAATGAAAATCTTTAGGACAGGAACCACGCAAATGCCAATTTTTCACATTTATTAATTTTTTAATTGTAATTACATTAGACTAGTATTTTATGTATTACTATTTTTACCTCGGAACGGCTGCATTGATATCATATATATATTTTTGGATATTCCTTGTTGAGGTTTTAAAAGTCAATAATCCAGAAGACTTTTCAGATTCGTATGCAATCATTTGATGGTGTTTTATTTATGCATATATACAGGCATGAACACATACGATCGAAGATAAATATTAATCAAATTTCATTGAAAGATGGGAGATATTAGGAAAAGGCTATTTAATGACAAACTTGAAATCAAAAGGTATCACTAGTTTTAAAAAAATCGGTTTGATTACATTGTTCTTGTAGGCCAGGCTCGAATTCCAAACTCGTGCAAACAGTGTGGTAATTTTTGTTCTAAAACAAAGACACAACATCGAAAGATTATGTGCAAATGCTAAAGAGGGCGCTTTTCATTGAGTCCGTCGTATTGTGCGACTTATTTCCGCGAAGCTGAACTCTGATGACGGGTTTCACGTTGTGTCGCTTTCGTTGTAATTTTGCAGACAACTCAATTTTAAAAGATAGGAAAGAGCGTCACGTAGTGTTCTTAAAATATCAAATCAAAAAAAAGAAAATACCTAAACCTTTTCTTGTGCCTTTTCTTTTATGTCATTTTTGTCACTTTTATGAAAAGAATATAATAAAATTCAAAAACGTTAAGACACGCTGATGGGTCTTATCAGTTTATCTGCAACCTTCCAATCTTTGATTGGCCGGACCAAGTTGATGAATGGAATGGTATACGAGTGAATGATAAGTTTGTAGTTGATCTCAGTGTCACCTTCGCTGTCCTTTTGTTCGAGAGTAAGCCGTGTGGCTGAAGTGGGAAGAGAATGGTAATTTCAACTTGATTGCTGATCAATTTACACGACGTACTTCGTCAGAGCTTTGAATTCAGTATCAGTTGTACAAACACCTCCCATCCTCAGGCTGGTTTGAGTGACGGATTCCCCTTCTTGCTGTTATGTGGGCTCCCGTGTGAAGTCTGAAAGCATATTGGTGAAAGCGCTGTCGCACTATATTATTCTAATGGCCACCTTCACTCAGTATGTTCCACACCCATTGTGGCAGCATTCACAAAGTATGACATTATACTTCTAAACTAAGCCATTCTGCTATAAACCTGTACTGTTGGCTGTGAAGGCAAGTTATCAATTAATCGGACATCGGTTAGTTTTTACCCCACGCTAGTTTGGCAGTCATCACAAAATGATGTCGCGTTCCAAATCGTAATATCATAAGAGAGTGCGGGTTCGCTTTGATGATCTAAACAGTCACCAAAAATGATCGAGCTTATTCATAATGTACATTGAATCGCAGACAATAGCTAATACTGTCCGCGATTGAATAATTTTACACTGTTTCCACTTTCACCCCTGGCAATCTTATGAGAATGCGCATCTATAAGCACACAAAAGCTGTATTCTAGACTAGTAAGGCCCTCGTTCGATTTACATAAGCCCGACGAGTGGACAATGCGTTACTGTATCGAAGTCAAAGAGTCTTTGCTGTGAACAGTGAAATGCTCTGTTTCTGTCTATGACAGTGTTTTCTATTTGGAAGCTTATTATCGACAACTGCATGCCTACCATTTTAGTGTCAGCCACATCTGCTGTTAATCCGTGTAGCTGGAAATTAGGAACGGATTTTTCCAAAGGTTGTAACCAAATATCCCTACAAAACGCGACTAGAGAGGTAAAGCTGATGCGACTAGTACTATTACCGGGGACACATTTCAGATGTGACTAGCGTTATAAAACAAACTTACTTCGGTTGTAGACCCTTTCGGACGTATTTTTTCAGTTCAAAAACAATGAGTTGATCTTACGTTGTCCGTTTTTCCTCCTATTTCACCAGGTTTATGAAAAGATAAGATTGCCACAGAGTAGTAAATTAATATGTAACTTGGACCTGAAAAAACGTGTTGTATACCTAATTTTTCTATTAAATTTGACTGAAGTTTTAAAACAGCTTTGACAGCTGTACAAGCGATTGTAAGAGAAATTGTCACCACTGAGCAAATCGAGATCTGGCAGCCGCGAAAAAAGTTGGTTTTGTAGTGGAGGTATCGTCGTTTTCCAAATTGCTACGATTCGTCTGAATACTTATAATAATTAGGCCTACAGAAAAACTGTTCCTTGTTCTTTTCAGCACGTACAAGGTCATTTTTGCGAAAGTCACTGACGATCCAATCTGCTGCCACACTGAGTTTTCAATTTCTCCCCGGGCATTTTTATTCAGCAGCTGTCTTTTATTTTGACAGCACTGGTTTGGGAATAACCACCTGTTGGAGTTTTCTCGCTCGGTCATACGTTTTGCCCTCGCAAGACATCTTTCAAACCATGGTGTGTTAAATTTCTTCAGACAGCTGCCGATTATAAAGCAGGAAGGTTGTCTCACAATACTCAATCAGGAATTCTCTGAGTCTTACTTTTGTGAAGGCCCACCGTGGCTATTGCTTTGTTTCGTATTGTACCAGCTTTAATCTTACTGTGAAAGTTCATAACTCATTCAGTTTATCTATATGGTTTTGTTCAAATGACCAAAGAACTCGGATCTCACCTTTTACTTTTCTAGAATTAAGACTGTCCTATTTAAGGAAATAGAACGCAAATTCATGCGTTTGCACGGAAACTTTGAAATCGTTTCTTTGTTCTCATTGTCGTGAAGGTTAACTTTCCTCTCGAGAGCTGAATTTGGTCCGTCATGGTGAGCGAAGAAGGCTTATCGTAAATTTTAAAACTCTAAGGCTCCCCCCTACAGAAATATTTTCAAGAAAAGTCGATGACAAAAACGTCTAGTTTGAGAAAACATCTTGAAACCTTATCAACTAGGCTGTCATTAAGAAAAGTATTCTATTTCACACCGTGAACAGCCTTATGTCTTCTCTTGACCCGATGTGACCTCTCCTCAGACCAAAACATCAAGCTCTTATTTGATAGTCAACTTCCTAAGGTGACTATGGCATTTACGTGCTGGAAATAAAAGCGGGTCAGGTCGCGGATCATAGAATCTCAGTTGATGGGAATCAGTCATCGCTGCTAGCCACACATTGTCACGATGGGAATCGTGAGTAAGCTCATTGTCTTCCAATCGTTCGTCCCATAATCCGGCAGCTAATCCAGGCAGGTTTTTACAAGCAGATGCTCTCTGAAACCAGTTCCACACTTCAAAAGTTTGCAGACGCTTTATAAGGTCAGTGGTCACTGTCAATCCTGAACTGAACTCCCCTCTTAGAAGCCTTGATGTGATTGACTGACATCTTTTAACTCCAGTCATCACGTGAGTGCTATCAGAACTAATGCGAGGCTAGACTTATTGAGTACGTAGATGAACGATACTGAGGCGAATAAGTGAAGGCAAACTGCCTTTTTGTAATTTTTAAAGTTAAAAAAAGGCAGTGTAAAAACTATGTGGGTGGTTGATTTCGAGTTTTAAGCGCATTTTGTAAGAATGAGTTCAATTATTATATCATCGCTCCACTGTCATCTCATGGACAGATATGGTTGGACTGTAACGATATACCACGGACATTCACAATAATATGAATATTGTCAGCGTAAATCCGAAAATGGACATGGTTACTGATATCGATAATATTTCAGAATATCCTAATTAAGGGACTCCGAGGAAATATACAGTCGTCCTGCATTGTCTGATTATGATGGGACGGACAGACCATGCATACTTCAAAAGTTTGTCTCTTTCGGCTTTACTTTGAATTAACAAAAAGTTTCCGATGAATAAAGAAGTCATTCATGTCTTGAAGTGTTCTAAAGAGTCTCTTTCATTCGAATTTTAAACAATCAGTGACACTGAGATCACAGAAAACCCAACACTTCTACAGATATGTGACGTTTCCGGTGAGAGAAAGGCATTCCTACTTTATGCTGAAGTTTTCCATTCGAAGGAAAGAAAACTTTAAATTCTTCACAGTCCTGACAAAGAATAAGAGCAGATATCAATCAGTGCAGGGTCTTCTGTACAGTTCTCGATTGCAGAATTTCATCGTAGAAAGAAAAAAAAACAGTGATACCATTTATTTTGAAACAATTTTGTTTCAGTAAATCTCGTCAATTTGTGACCCTTTCAGGTAAACCTCAATATCACGTGTCGATGTTTGTAAACAGATATGAAGCTATCTTGAGCTTAGAGACCGAGGACTATTTTTTGAAAGAAATTGCTCATTTACTGTGTTTAACCTCAACCCCGATCCCCAATCCTCTAAACAAAAGTTTGGAAATGCGAAAATCAGATGACGAAATCATGACTTGAACTTTTACATCGAAAGTACAACAAAATGTTGGGACAGGTTGTCGGAAGTTTTCAGTGTTTAAACAAACATTCAAGCCAAATCTGAGCGATGATTGAGCATTGTACATCTACATAGTGTAACCTTGGCACATAGTGCGAATTTCACGACAACTGAAATAGGACTACCCTCTCCCATGTAATGACTGCCGTTTATCTTTTTGTATTTCAGTTATTAATTGTCTCTCCCATTAATCGTAAAAGGTGCAGGTATTTGAACACCATAAACTAATGATCGCTCCTAAGTAAGAAAGTTCCTCACTTTCAGCTTTATTGTAAAACACTTCACTGGTCACCCCAGCTTGCTGCATCTACGTCGGTAACAGCAACCAATACACTATGCCAACAACGAGTAGACATTGAAATCGACACGATCCTCTATACAGTGTGACTTGTCAAAGTGAACAAGTTGTCTATTACAACAATAGCTGGTAGGTCTACAGACTTGACATCATATGGCTTCTGGTTTTGTCTTTCTTATAAATGTACTATCACGGCAACGCTTGCATTTACGCTCATCAAACAATACTTGACTCTCAACATAATGCCAAGACACAGCCTTAGAACGTGAACATCTTAACACAAATCGCAGCTTTCGCATAAACAACTTTTGTGCCCGAAGGAATTATTCTACTGAAAAAGATACATTTGAGAAATTTAATGGTTTTAAATGATTGTGAGAAAAAGTCACAGATTTTTTACAATTGTCTGTGGTTTATTTTAAAGAACCGGTGTCATTGTAAAAGTTCGACAAAGTCGACAAATTCATTAGGAATATTTTGTAAGTCCCTACACCGTGTATTTGTGATAGTTCTTAGTTTAATATAAAATGTAAAAATGTTCTGATAATATGACGCTGACCGAAATGAAAATTTACAAAGTTTTACAGATGATAGAAAAGTCATACTCGGAACAAACTCAGCGGCTCTTGTTTGCATTTCCTCGCCTCCAATATGAACGGAAACTGTCTCTTTACTCTGAACATTTTACGGAAATCGACATTCCTTTCAATTGGACACTTGTAAGTCCATGGGAAAGAGAGAGAAGTTTACTTTTGTGTGTCCGCACACAATCTAGCTAAATCTGGCCAGATCTGTCGACACCAAATAACTCAACATAAAGGTCGATAGTGATTTGCCAGCCATCAACATATTTGGATTTGTCCTGGGGGTCAGTAATTCGATCGCTCTCCTGGCAAAAGTACGCCGACTGTGTAGGAAGTGTCCCCTTTTGAGTCAGCAAATCGCACAAAAGACGGAAAGCCACAAAAAATTTCTGAGTTGTAATTTATAGTTGACTGATCAGGGATTAGACAGGTATCGACAGACACAAAAAACACACAAGATAACATCACCGCCGTCCGCATTCTTTCCGCCAATTTGTCAACGTCAATACTCAATGCACAGGCAGCATCCACGTCTTGTTAAATCTTACCGTGCTTTTATTATAAACAAAATAAAGCTGACAATAAACAAGAAAGGTTTGATCATAGCGACTAGGACTTCCCTCAACAATTAAGGTTATTAAAACGGATTTAAAACATGTTGTAGATTCATATATATAACATTTATGATTTATTCTTTATCAACATAGACTGTGAAAATATAAATGACAGGCGCTTCGAAACCATTTCCGTCTATTGTCTGCATTGCACCCCCAGTCTTTGCTGTCTGTTCATTATTTATTAGTTGATTTTTGTGCAAAATTTCCATCAATACTTATCTCTCCATAAAAGGTATCAACGAGTTGTTTACCGTGAGCTAGTCTATTTTATCATGTCTCTCGTTTTCGATACAAGATTTTCGCCTCGCCGTGAAATTACACAGATAACTCAGATTACTACATAGCTTACACGTACATACTACACATACATATTCGTTGAATGTGTGCATGGTTGGTTTCGAAAGATTTCTACGAATCTTCTCACGTTTATCACGGAAAAAACACAGCCGAGAAATGCAGTACACCACTTATAGTCATTTCATTTTGAATTGTACGGAGCCATCACTTAAAACTGAAGTACGTGTTGTTTGTAGATAGTGTGAGAGTCCGATCATTTCAAGAGCAAAGAGTTTACAAACGCTGGCAATCGGTCACAGTTGGAGCTAGACCATGTTCTGCCGGTCCTTATTACGTTGATTTACTTGTCGGTGGGAATGTTTACAATGTTTTGTCGGTCCTTCCTACGTTGGCTGTATTGGTGTTATCGCTTTTGAAAGAATATTACCATGTTCGCTTTGTTAAATCATTGCGAAGTTATTCTAGTTGATGTCCATTAAGTGTAAATTAAAGCTATTATTTTCTTATACTATGAACGGCTGTTCAGGACAACCTTTCCACTTGGTACCCAGTAGATGGACAGTATTCATATTCCTAGAACAAAAATATAAATGTTAAATAATTGACTGCCTTTATTATTGTCAACACTGAAATACATTATGATGTTTACATGAAGTTTTCCATTCTTAGTATTATATGCGACATTCAAATGTCAACTTGCAAGAAGCTTTCTTCAAATTGTGTTTTGTTCAATCTGATTGTCGAACCGAATGTACATATGCCTCGCGGCGCGAAACATTTGCAATTTCTGTGAATCTGCCATATTCTCTTCGAAGTGCATTTTACAGAACCAGAGAGACTGAAAACCAATAAAGAACAGCCATACATTTTCTTTCATAGTTACCGCAGACTGTGAGAAACTTGAAAACGAATTATTTTTTCCTCTCTCGTCTGAGACAACTATTTGCAAACACTGACAGATAGGTGCTGGCAAGGTTCTCAAACAAACAACCAAGCCAATATACCAGCAAAACATTTCCCGAGACTCCATAACCAGGTACTTTTGATGAATTTATCACATATTTTTGTTGCCTGTAAAGCGTCTTGTTCAACTCTCAAAATCATGTCGAACATACAGTGTTCAACTTCTCAACACATAGCCTGTATGTTTATGATGTCCTTAGTTATTGTTGATAACTGGCTTTTGGTCATTTGTCATTTGTCAACAATAACATCGCGCATTTTTTACAATGTGTCGTATCGGCAAGGCTCATTCTTCGTGTTCCAACATACTTTCGGTAGGCGATATAAGGTGTCTTTGTTTTAAAGAACATGAATTAGTAAGTATCAAAGTTATAGCTCTAACCTTTCACAGAACAGCAGGTCTTAACCAAAGAATGCTAACAGTCATGTTAATCTGTCGCTGCCAAAGTTCTACTGGTTATGAAGAAAGAAACCACTGACAGAATAAGCGAATTCAGTAGCATTGTGAGTTGAGTCATGGGGAAATGTAACTCACCAAAACCAAATCTAAGCGTGGGAGTAGACGGGGTGGTACACATTTAACGCCTCGTTTGAAGCTGTTCCAAACAAACGACTTCAAAATGCGTTAAACTTACAATAATAACTGATAGTGATCTTTGAATCTACTTTCAATTAATAATACTTCTTCTGAGCTCTCTGCGGTACTGGTATGCATTACTTCAGAGATTATTCGAGGGATTTTCTGTTGCATGATTGGTAGTTAGATTAATTGAAATTTTAAAGTCTAGTTGATTTCAACTATTACTATCACACATTTTAAAACCAGTGGTGAGTTGACCTAGAATAGCTAAACCGTGACACTTTTTTCTTTCTTTCATAAATGTCCAATTTCATTATTTCAAAATAGTAAAACACGACAGAAGCATACAGAAGATTACATTGCAAAGTCATCGAGATTTACATGTATTAATTGAAGTTCTGGGGAAAACGGAGACATATCGACATGATTGGGATATGTCTAACGACAGCGCGTTGGATTGTTCTAGTTCAAAATTTCCCATGGGGATAATTGTGTACAACTTTGTGGTCTTGTTGTTATTCTTCAGTTATGGTCACTTAAGATGATCGATCACAAATATTTAAAATCCTGAAAATAAGAGACGATGATGACAGTTTGGTGAAAAACTGTTATCGTATGTACACATGACGTTCAAGCAATGTCATTGCTGTGTAAGCCCATCACTGTCGCAGTCAGGTTCATTTTTCGCCAACCAGCCAACAATTCAAGTTACTGTAAAAAGGAAACCAAAATATATTACAAATAAATAACCCTTCATACTCGACGGTTTGAAGATCCTAAACGGTACATATTATCATGATTTTCACTGACTTATTATGCCGACACAAATGAACACAGTGACTGTTAATTCAGTGTTTCTTAAGCTGATATGGTGATTTTACCTATTTTTGCCTTTGACCTTAAAATTTTGAGGGGAAAGTGAAGCTGTTCGTATCTGCCCTCCCACCAACATGTGCGGAAAACATGCACTCCCACTGAATTACAATGCACCCTCCCCTCCAGCAACTAGGGTCTGCCCGCTCACCATTCCCCACACCAGTTCAAGCTTCCTACTGTCCTCTATCCACCTATTAAAGTTGTATCAATCAAACCATTCCCCTCCCTCCAGCTATTTTCCAGTACGCACTGCCAAAATTGTCACGTTAAAAACGTAATTTCTTCCCTGCCCACAGTAAAAAGCGACTTTTCTGCGCGCCCAAATTGGTTATTTTCACATTTACCCGTCCACTGAATAACTGTGCACAGATACCCTTGTGCACGAACAGCTTCGTTGGCTACACGTCCCTTAATATAACAGTCATGGTGGTTGTGTATCTCACATTGGTGTTTAACAAACGGACAGCTATCTTCTTGATGGGTACATTGATTTTACATGCTGATTTAGAATGACATAAACCGAAGGTTGATCTCAATGTCTTCCTTTAGCCACCCCTCGTCACCTGAGATTAGTTTAATACGGGAACGTCCCTGGGAAGAATTACATTAGTTCCAACCTTGAAAAGCTTTAAAAGTTAGGATTAGTTTTAGTGTTTCCATTAATAAGAAACTTGCCAGTATATCCTCCCTAAAAAGGAAAACGTTGGGGGGGGGGGGTGTTGAGGGAGTACTTCCCCTGAGGTAAGCTGGGGTGTAAGACCTCGGCGCATAGGCGTATTGATGGGCATCATAGTTTATTCTATAGGAAGGGCGAATGACAGGGAGTACAGGCTACAGCGACTTCACAATGAGACTGTGGCGCCCTAACTGAGGGAAGTGAGCGTGTTTCAAACAATAATGTACGCACTTTATTCGAGGAAAGAATGTGCTGGTGGTAGGGTCGTGAATATGTAAATAGAATGGCTCGTTGGGCCGAGTGCTTTGACAAGCAAGTTACTAAATTGCTGAAATTGGCTTTTTTCTGTACGCGTGAACGATACAAACTTACAGACAAATGCATATCATATTATTCAAATATGTTAGAGAAGTATGGACGGGATGGGAATTATGATTTGTTACACAGGGAACTGAGAGTTAAAAATTGCGTCGATTTAAAATAAACTCGAGATAGGATGACGAAAATGTAAATTTCTTTGTATTTTACAGGAATAAAATTCTGTATAGAATAAATAAAATGTCATTTTTTAAAAAGTTGTTCGTTTTAAATTATAACAATATAACATTAGATACTATTTACAGTATCCCGTCTATCACATGAACTACACTAGACAGAGTATGAGAAAGTCAGATGCTATTTTATGGAATTTGGGTCACTCCTTAATCCTTTGCGACTAATTCGTTTTACTTTACTCTGCAAGCAGGCCGGTCTGTCACTACAGTTTTACTGTCATAAATGAACGGTAACTTAATGGAAATGCCCGTAAAGATTTAGTCATAACATCGATCATATCTGTAAGTAGCAGTGTTTGTTCCTGTCATTATGATATATCATGCAAAATTGTTGTTCTCCATTCATTCAGTCCCCAGACAAAGAATTTTCAAGAAGATTATGCGGGTACAGGACACGTCAAGTTGTTAAACCGTATTGTGAGCTTAATCACGGTCCAGCTGTGATCGTATTGTACAGAATTGTATTCCGCACTTATATCCCGCACTACTGTCTATCTGATGATGGCGACAGATGTACATGTACTTTGAACGTTAAGTCATATGACGTTCAAATTTTTGTTTGGAAACTAAAGTATTATTTAACAACAGGTTTCATATGAACTAAATGTACAATGCTTGTTGCGAGATGGGACATAT
>LD346544.1:7909-46710 GCA_001465055.1 Ptychodera flava
AATTGTTGCTACAGGAAAGATTGATTCAAGTGTTGTTCGGGTGTGCCAGGACAGCTATAGTATGGCTGCCTCTCTGGTCAAATCACAAATCAGTACTTACAACCTACACTGGTCAAACTGTTGGACCATATGGCAAAACATTCAAATGTACACATTGGAAATAAGACTTTCAATATTTTATCAATCATTGATAAAATTTGTCATCCAGCTGCAAACAACATTAATTCATAACTTTACCTATACATTATAGAGAACACATATGATTCTTTTTGACAATATTTTCTTTCCTTAAAAATATTTTCAGAATATAAATTACAATTAAATATTAAAGCCTTTTTTTGTAAACTACTCATAGCAGTTAATTCTATGCGCAATAAGCAGAAAGATATGTCATTCTGAACCCGTTCTGATTAAAAAAATTACTCCCAGCCCCGAATTCTACGCATTGTGCCCTTCATAATTTATTTCAGCTTTTTCCTAATTTTTTTTTTCAATCAGTATGTGCGACTATTACATGTCACAATCATACCCTGTGTTGAATCAGAAAATAAAGAGTTATTACGGCAGGCAGCTGGCTTTTATAACTATTCCAATAGTTGTAACTGTTCATGTATTTTCAAGTAAATTGTCCTGTTTGTAAAGCATTTTTCTTTTCCCAATATCATGTTCAAATGCCTGATGCTAAGCTGTTAATTTTTCTATTATTATTTGTCATGTCTAATGTTGTTAATGATGACTGTTCTGGTCGCTGGTATTATCAATTTGTCAACAATAAGAGAGACTGGAAGATCCGTCGCTTGAGGGCGCTCTCTCTGCTCCAACCCCCATGTCCTGGGGAACAAAGAATGCCTTTGAACAATGGCTCTTTTAGTCTAACCAGAAAACTGCTTATTGTGGGAAAGGTTTTGTTCTTCAAGAAACATTTGGGAGAATGAGAAACTGAGTTGCCTTTTCCAAGATTAAATTCTGGAAACATTCCCAAATGTACATGAAAAGTTAAAACTATCGTCCTTCTACAAAATACAAAACAATCCTACAGCTTGGATTATCGTCAAGCGATATGTCACACGTGGACATCAAACGGCAAGCATAAAATAAAGCGATCTCTATAAAGAAATCATTTCATCATTCATTTAAAGACAGTGTGTATGACTTTCATTTCACAGATTTTCGAAAATCAGAATCAAAATTTGATTGTGTGCAGTGTGAACTCTAAACTGTGTAGAGGGGTTGCAGTCATCATGGCAACAACTTTGCTTGCTTATTGAATCACCTTGTTTCAGAGACGGGATATAGTTGGGTGGTTTCGAAAGCCAAGTTTTCTTTGCTGGGTGTCAAAAGTTTAAATCTGACAGAAAAATAATCAAATTTTGAAAATTTTGCCAGAATGCTGTTGCTACTTCTCACATGGACATCCCAGTGGGAATGGTGTCAGCATTATTATTTTTCATGGCATTGATAAAAGATTCATGTTTTAGTCTCGGCCAAAACAGCCGGAAGTTACATGGAAGTAGGGTGACTACAGCAATGACTTGACTGTGCCCATCTGTGTGAAATAGTGATTATTCAAGTACAAGAGTGACTGTATGATCTACCAAATTAGCTGTCACCCTGTCTTCCTCCCATTTCCTGTAAACTGGTACAAACTCACCATTGATAACAATAGATATGGGCCAAACCATGGCGGTGTACGGGGGAAAATTCTCAAACTCTCGTCTTGCCTCATAATGAATGTATATCAAAAGCATATGCTAATACACCACAAGGGCAATGATGCTGTTCTAGAGCATCCTCTAAAAAAAAATTTAACATGACAGTGACTCATGCGAGAGAAGCTGCTGCCAGATTTTGTCTGATCTGTCCTTAACCCTTTCACCACCATGGTTTGCCCCAAATCCATTGTTTTCTATGGTAAAGTTGGACCTGTATACAGGGAACTGGGGGTGAAAGGGTTAAGGGTAAGGGTGACAAATTAGTCTTACAATACTAGGTATCTGTTCTATGGGGTTTGCTTTAGGGGAGTTGTCAAGACATCTGGTTGGAGGAGACCCCAATAACTGTTTTAATTCGTGTGAAAGTTTCGCATAATTGCATACTAATGAACCTTTTATTATGCAAATTCTGCATATCTCAACAGACAAAACCTAACGGCAACAACCAGCATGAGCAGAGCTTTCTTTGACTTAGCTACTATCAGAAATATCCTTCAAGTTACATATTTGTCAGTTAGAATTAAAAATAGTGGACAAACAAATGGATGTTCCTTGGGAGGCAGATATTTTGAGACTCAAACTTTTACAATTGTGTTTTTGGCCTACAACTTGTGGGGGCTTGCTTTGAAGGTCTTGGAGTAAGTAAAGTTTTCACCCACCTAGTTTTGTGAAAATCAGGAATTTTATTTTTCCTCACAGGGACAATGCAGGGATGGCACCCATTTTGAATTTCAAATATCGGTAACTATAGAGAAAATCGTTTCTCTAGTAACAAAATTTGCACTGTGACCTCCAAACTTTCATTCTAGATTTTGAAAGAGTGTTTGAAACTTGCAGGGAGGAAAATTGGAGTGTTTTATTTTTCAAGGTGTGAACTACTTCAACTGTACTGAGCAGGTTTTTATGCCATCATTTCAGAGACTAAATCGTTGAGATGAATGGTGCCATCTAGTGTCATGGATAGAAATCTTTCTGTTGCCTTGGATGCCACTGTACGCAGAGCCGGTAGTCGTAGCAACACCTTGGCATACCTTTTCTGGTCGTTCGGGTAACGAGACTTGACGTAATATCGGAGGGCGTCAACGATTCTGGCCTGAAGTTCAGTCACACTGGCCTTGTCCTTCAACCCTGCAGCATCTGAGAAAGAAATCAAAAGTGAAAAACTCCATGGTGTAATGAACCCATTCCTTGTCATCCCTATTTCATTGTGAACAAGTCCAACTTTGGCCCAGAAATCAACAGGCTCTGGATCAAACCACTGAGTTAAGTACCTCTGGCAAAGTACTCTATCCCTTAACCCTAACAACCCCCTAGGTTACTGGTGATTAATGCAAACCATCGCCTGTCCCCTAACATGGTCATGCTTGCCACCGCACTTAAAGGCCAGGGACTTGATCCATGGGATCAGGTTTGTTCTAGTCTTTGACAGAATTATGAAAGTGTCATATCCTTTTGTTTTCCATTGTAAGTAATCTAGTGAGTATATTTCCTTGCAAGACAATCTGATTCCCACACAGCCCTTTAACTAAAATTCTGCAGTCCTGTAATTTTCAGCCCCGGCTAAAAAATTACTCAGAAATGTGTTAAATTAGGTTATGCATTGCATTGTATTGACGGTGTTGAAGGTGTTAATATTTAAGTTGTCACTGGCAAGAGCTGTAAAATAAAATTTTCATCCTTCTCCGGATTCTGCATTTACCTGGATAAGTCAAGACAATGGCATTAAGGAAACAGAATTCCGGATGGTCTAAGTTGATCTCCTTGATTCTAATGACGTAATCTAGTGTTGATTGGATGAGTTCGTGACCCCAGCCGATCTTGATGGACTGCTCCGTCGTCAATTTCACGTCGGCGCCAAACTTGACGCACCCTGTAGTGTTCCTTGATCTGCAAATTAAATGTAAGTATGCGATGTGAAAACAGCCAATGATCAGGAAAACACGCATAGGTCTAAAAATAATTGGCATTTTTGAATTTTGCAAAAATTTATGTGGACAGGGGTGGGGGGTGCAAAAATGTACGGGGGTTTTAGGGTTAGGGGAGTCTGGGAGAGCAGGATTGATTAGTTGAAGACCAATGCATGGGAGGGCTATTCCACTGGTCTCAAAGATCTGTGAAATATTGCATGAGTATGAGAAAGAATAGCCATATGCAGGACTGGCTAATTTGACGTCAGGGCTGCTGTGCTCTCACTGACATTAGTGCCACAAAGCTCACTAAGTATAACATAAAATGGATCTGCTAAAAACTGGGATGGATTACACGCGACAAAATTCCACAAAGGCACATGTTGACACAAATGAATAATTGCCTTTGTCAAAAAAACTTTATGATGCTCACAAATCCTTGGTCAATAGTTCTTTTACCGGCTCCATGACGCAGTGTACGGTACACTAGGGTATAAAACGTGTAGGTTACGCAGAGAACATTTTACACATAGGGTACACACAGGGTACGTTACTCATAGAACTCTATGGCAGATTACACCCTGACCTATATTTTCTTCGTTGATGGTTAGATTATACACGAGGCATTATTTGGCATTGCAAATTTGTGCCATTCTTCTATAGCAATCTGTTGTACAACACTGATCAGTATGTTTTCATTGTTTTGAGTGTGAATATGGTGTTTGATGTAACCACAGAAATGCATTGTGGGATAACGGGGAAGAGGTCTATTTACTGTGCAAGTTTGCAAAAACACAGTTGTGTCAAGTTGCTATGGCTGAGCAGACTACTTTTGCAGGCGAGATGAAGCAAAAAATACCAGGAGTATCAAATAAATGACTAAAATGACAGACGACTGAAGTTTTAAACTATCCATTTCTCAAGGATCACAAGGTCTACAATGGGTACACCAAACATGTGAGACAGAGCTGCTAAGCTCCAGAAAGCCAATGGATGCACCTCAGTTGTATGTGATATGCACTTCTGTTAAGTCGCCCTCTAGAATTATACAATTACTAGACAAATACAACTTTTGCCAAAGAAAGGAACTTTATACGTAGAGATTACTGTAGCGTTATGCCACGAATGGGAGGAAGTGCTGGTTTTCTGTTTGTCTTGAAATTTCTGATTGTGATGAAACTAGTCTTTTTTTTTTCTTTTTTTTTTAATTTTATCACTCATCCAACAGGCGAACCAAATTACAGGATGAGGTATCAACAACCCAGTACCCAATGGAGCAATGAGGAGTAAAGTGCCTTGCTCAAGGACACAACACTGTGCTGGAGTCTAAAACTCACCGTCCTTCAACAGTGAGTCCATTACTCTGGACCTACAGAGTCTCGAACTCACCATCCTCCGATAGTGAGTCCGGTACCCTAACCACTGTCCCATGGTGCTTAATTTTGTTACTGTGCAGATATGTGCTGATGCTTTAAATGAACATTAAGTGCTCCCAACAACGTTTTTTCGATAACAAATAAGTGTAAAACACGGGCACTACTAGTTGATGTTTAAGAATAAGTAGCATTGCAATGTGTCTGTTATCATTGTGACAGGCTGTGCTAAGATTCAACACTAACTTAGGGGGTATGCTTGTATTTATTAACCATCACAAGCACCCTCAGATGAGCATTGAGTTCGACAATGAGGGCGACTGTTCTTCCGGAATGCGGTAATTGAATTGCGTTGGTGGATGGGAATATCAGAGCATTGAAAGCTGTTCATACCTGTATGCCAGTCTCAGGACGTTCAATTCCATGAAGGATGCCTTCAGCAGGGCCATCTGATCCTCCAGGAGCAGATCACGGAATCCCGGAACTTGCCGGGCCCATTTGATGATCAGCTGCAATTCCTTGTAACCATACTGCATCAGATCATCAATGCCGAGGTAACTCATGTCCTTCAAGCCTGCCAGGGAGGGAAAATGTGAAACATTTATATCCATCTCACCTCTACGTCTCTGTGTAGAGGTCCAACCTTACCATAGAAAACAACAAGATTGGGTCGAACCATAGTGGTGAAAGAGGTAGGGTCATGTCTAAGACTTTCCCTTTGCAAATTATTGACAGAACCGAAAGAAGGGAAGTATACTCTTTTTATCTTAACAGGCATGGAAAGCAACAACTTTCTGAATACCAACCATATTTAACCTGCTCACCCCTAATAGAGTTATCTGAGGAATGGCGGCCATTTTGAATTTCAAATATAGCAAAATGTTGGGTAATTTGTTTCACTAGTTCCAAACTTTTCACGGTGACCCCTGGTTTTTATTGTTGATTTGGTTAAGAGAATAGTTGAAAGTTTCATTCAGGAAAGTTTGAGCAAAAGTTTAAGTCTTTCACTTTTGAGGTGCATGGTACCTTAAAGGTAGAATAGTGTACAGGCACTTATATACCGGTACTACAGACCAGTAAAGAATACTACCACAGTATACCAGAGTACAGTGTACCTGGGGGGGGTGTAGCAATGGTATGCTGTGTTATGGAATACCTTGGCATGACATACACCCGGTATGGTGAGGTAAGGCCTAGCAGTATGGTACACTAAGGTACGGTATAAAACTGTTAACTGTACTCACAGTCTGATGTTGGTACGATGTCGGGCCTGGCAGCTATTAGGTTCTCAGCCAGTTTTTCATATTCAGCATTATGCTCAGGTATCGCAAACGGTGTGTTCCCACTGGCTTTGCTCTCGGCCCACGGTGTGCCCTCCTCCTCGAAAGAGGGTATTGTGTTTTTCAACGGCTCAGCTGGTAAATCAATGTTTCTGTTCTCGTTTCTGTTTGACGATGGCCGAGTCGTGGCGTCTGTGTCGTTGTCTGTCTTTAACCGTTTTGCTTTTTGTTTCCCTCCCGGTGTGCGGTCCTCCCTGACAGCTGTGAAAAAAAATACAGAAATTGTAGAATAACTGGCATTGAGATGATAAATAGAGCAAAATAGATGATAGTGAGTTTGGTTTTGTTCTGGCCGTGATTTCGTTGGAGTCCGAGGATTCTTGCCTCGACGGGACACTTCTTAAAACAAACATGAGCAATGTATTGCAGAAATTAACACAGTCATTTTGATGTCTGGAATGTCAATGGGTTTACTTCAATGTGCCAAAAGTATCGGTGACTTTGCATAGAGCTTAAAGCCATCTGGGATCATTTCTGTTGTATGGTCATTTTGTCTCATTTGACAGGGGGGAGTACAGCAGTTGAAGGTCTGCATATCACATCTCGCTCAGTACCTTTCATCGACTACATAACATCAAAGTTTTCAAAGTGTACCACTTCACCGTCTGGACCTACATACAGGGACATAAATGTGATAAATTTTGCTGCCGAAAAAAAATCACACATAGTGACAACCAGTAAATTTTTTATTTGCACAGTCATAACGGACACTGCTGACTGCAGAGTTGTGCATTACTAATACAAACGCTTGTAACTGCATGCTTCCTCATTTTCAGGTTGTTGTTGTTGGTGGCGATACTATCAGCTGTAAGAGTGGTATGGTGATGGCTCTCTAACTTAGAGGTGTGTATCAACCCTGCCGGATCAATCTCAATATTCTCGACTCACTATTCATGTCATCTAACATAGGAGCATAAGGAGATTGTTGTAAACAGCAAAAACTCTGACCCACTGACTTCTTTCCGTGAGACCAAAATGTGCGACTCATTTCCATGCAAGAAGAGGTGGGCATAGAGAACCATTTCAGTGTTTTGGCTAAGGTTGGGGAACATTGGTAAATGATTTTAGAACCCCTGTAACATTTCTGTTGTCCCCCTCACTTGATTGCATTGATATACCGAGGGGTACCCTGGTAAAATGACTGGGGAACCCTGGTAACATTTACTGGACACCGGCCTTAACAAAAACACTGCATTTTTTGTGACATATGCAGTCTGTGACATGATCGTGTGTACTGGTATACGGCCAACCTGTAGGTCCATCAATACACTAAGTTACACTTTTTTGTTATTCATGGTGTACTATTACGCAGCCAGTGCATGTAGCTGTGTTTTCTGAAGATTTTTCACTATTTTTGTTTTGAATGTCAATTCCAAATTCTTGTCCTATTCCCCAAAGTATGTTGAAACACCTATTACAGTATTCAGCTTTCAACACAGTGTGTAAAATACAGTGTCGCTGTTTACTTTTAGATTCCAATTTCTAGTCCGGACCAGAATTTGCATGTCAACAACTGCAATGCATTCTACACATGTACAGGCAGAGTTGACAAGCTGAATACTGTGTATCTCAACATGCTTATGGGGGAGTTAAACAAGAAATTGTAGGTGACATGGAAAATAAAAATTGTGCACTCCCCAGCTCCTGTGCCTTTAAGCTGACATCAGTTGTGTATGATAAACACACTGACATCACAGAGATGAAACCCATTAATAGTAGCAGAACAGAAACTGACACTCTCTTGAGTCTTCCCAGGGCTGTGTCTTACTCCTCAAGAATCTTATGACATAGCTCTTTTACTGTACAGGACTGAGTGACCCACTCTCCAAGGAATACCACAACTGTCCTTTTCTGGTAAAAATATATTCTTCGTGAATCCTAGCTCCTGATAGTCACCCCTTTCCCATATCTGAGGTATGTAAGACCCCAAAAATTGACAAAGTGAGCGTCAAAGTGCTCGATCGAGCACTTTGTGGAAAATGACAAACTGAGCGTCAAACTGAGCGTCAAACTGCGCGATCGAGCACTCTGTGGAAAATGTAAAACTGAGTGTGATGGCACCTCCAACGATAGGATGTGGTATAATTAATTTTGCCATCTGCTGTGAGATCGCCACCCGCCAGGTCGATGTTTACATGCACTATGGCCATGGCGCACAGGCGTGATGTTTACTGGGTAGTTTGTATAAGTGTAGTTTATACTACATTCCGACGTTCTCTTCCGTAGATTAGGCTGAGGCTGATAAGGCTACGGAAGACAATGTCGGAATGTAGCATAAACAACACTTATACAAACTACCCAGTAAACATCACGCCTGTGCCATGGCGTTACCCACGGTCCGGGGACCGTGCGTTACCCAATGAACTTCGTGAGTCGTCAATCCTGCCTGATGATTAGTATGAGTTGACATTCCCTGTTACTGCTTCCCTGTTTCGGGTAGATAATCTTTCCGAAAAGATTTCGCTTCATGGCCATGACAATTATCATTTTTATACCTCCGCCTCGCTTACCGCCAGGATTACCGCTGCTTGCACCAGACAGGCTTATTCAACCCTTAAGTGGCCACGGGTGTAAGTTCAACGCTCAGTTCTTCTTTTTTTCGCCCAGTTTGACGCTTACTTCGTATTCAACGCTGTTTGACACTCACTTTGCCATTTCCAACGCTCAGTTCGACGCTCACTTTGTCATTTTCCACGCTCAGTTTGACGCACACTTTGTCTTTTGCCACGCTCAGTTCGACGCTCACTTTGTCGAATTTGGGACCCTTACATACCTGCATATCTCTTCTGCTGTTTCAACATCATACACATTTTGAGTATTGGAGTGTTGGTACTGCTAGCTGTCACTGCAGATGGCCCTTTTTCACTATTTTTGTTTTGAATGTCAACTATATAGTACCCTCTTGTACTCCCCAAAGTATACTGAGGTACACAGTGTGGAGCTTGTCAACAAAGCCTGTACATGTTAAGACTGAATTGTTGTTGTTGACGAGAGAATTCCAGTCCAGACCAGAATTCAAAAGTAAACAACAACAGTGCATTTTACATGCATAAACATAGTGTTGAGAGCTAAATAGAGGGCGTTTCAACATGACTTGGTGAGTAAAAACAACAGCAATGGTGAGTGGCATACAAAACAAAAAAATAGTGAAAAAAAGTGGAAAGTTACAGCGACTGTACTGACCCTTAAATTGACAGAGTCCATAAACAGGACTGGGACATGAGTTTTCAAAATCAGATTTGCTGAACACAACAGGGCACAAAGGCAGGCAGGCATACAAAAATTTCAAATCTGCTTTTTTTCAGAATGCAATTTTCTCTCAAGTGATTTGAATGTGATCTACCATTTCCCTTATCATGTTAATTAACCGTTTGAGTGACCAAGTTAATTTTTGTCACCTTTCTACAATGTAAGACAGACATTTTTTTTCAGATTTAGACAATTTTTATTCAGATTTTTACCAAACTTTTGATTAAAAACTGCAACTAATATTGCAATAAAAAGTTATGTCCTCTAAGTACAAAATTAACCAAACAGTTACAGAAAAATTAAGTGGCCAAAATGTTGCACTACAATTTAGGTGGGAAAAACTACTGCATTCTGAAGGTTTATACAGCTCCTCTATCACAGTTCCCATAATTCTCCATTCAAGTCAAGGTACGTGTTCATACAGGGACTTCAGAAAAAATTATATCAGCCATGCAAAACATAGGCCTTGTGGTACATGTTGTACCTTCTGCAGTGCCACCACAGGGAAATAAGGCATTTATAGTCTAAGCCAAATGTATTGATAATTATGACTGAAATATGAATATTATTAATAAAGTCAATACGGTATTAATCAGATTTGAGGTTCTCCTTTCGCTCTGTAATACATGGCACTAAACAGATCCAAGTCTGAAAGTTGAGTTCTTTTCTGCTTTGCAATATTTAGAATACCTATGGCTTACACTTGACAGAGCCATTTACAGTATTTCCAATACAGTGTGTGTATGGGTAACTGGTCAACTTGACCCCGCGTCAACTGGAATCCAGTCAACTGAACACAACATCCAAGTCAACCAGACCCAACATCCATGTCAACTGAACCCTGCACCCAAGTCCACTGGACCTAAAATGTTTTATGCCAAAGCACCCTGGCCCTGATCAATTTCACTCGAAAAGCTCACTTTAGAGGTTATGATCAACTGGTACAACTTGCAGTGACATTCTGGGCCGTGATGAACGCAAATCAAAACCAACCCCCTTGAACTCTTTATTTCCATCGCACAGGCAAAACAGGCTTAAATAAATGTAAATATGAAAATTCTGTGAAATTTGTGTCAGTCAGTCCTAAACTTAGGATAGAATGCACTTTATACCCAAACTAGAGTGACAGTATGTTCCGAATCAGCAACCTAGCGGCGCAGTTACAGACAGTTGTGTTGTAGGTTACTAGGGGATAATTATCTACATATGTGGGTCCGCACACATATTTTAAGAAGAAACAGGGAAGAAAAGGGAAGTGGCCAGACCCCTAAGCCAGCCAAACTCTCTACATGTCTGTGAAAACATTTTTATCTTATTCACCATATATAAACCTGGTTTTATACTCTTGGCTTTTCAATGTGAGGAGCCTGGGCCATCAAGAAATGATACGTCAATTGGACTATTTGAGATCAGTCGTTAACGGTCTTACTAATTACTGCCCCTAACTGCCCTTGGCTACCCGAGGACTTCCGGAGAACCACCTGAGGGTAGCCTGAGAAAAAAGTAGGCCATATAAACATTGATTTGGCGTGCATGTGATGTTTTCTCCAGAGGTTATTGAACCCAATAGACACTGGATTCTGATTTTGAGATCATACCATTCAGTGCAAGGGGTGGTAGGTTGTCAAGCTGCCAGTGCATACAAGGCAATGCTATGGTACCCCTTGCATTGAATGATATGGTCTCATTATCAAGATGCAAAATCCTTACAGTCCAGTTTTCCTGGTTCCACAACCATCAGAAAGAACATCACATGAACGCCAAATCAATGTTATTGTTATTGTTGGTTGGCCAGGCATGATATAAGTTTAACCTATTGGGCTAGTCTTAGCATGCTTGAAATTCGCCCTACTTTTTCCTCAGGCAATCCTAAGGCAGCTCCGGGCAGTAATTTAGTGAGACCCGTTGTAAAGTGCCTGGCACATAGTATCTAATTTGCATATCGGTTCAAGGGACTGAAATTAGTTATCAGTCCGGGTTATGTCCATATAGAGGATAGTTGGGAAAAGCCAATAGCGTACTGTATATGTAATGAGGTTAAGGCAAGAACCAATCACATACTGTATATGTAATGAAGGTCAAAGGTTAAGTGGGGTCACTTTGAAATGTTATGCTGAGATCACAATCTGACCTGACAGATCCGCCGTGACCAATCGAGTGAGAATGCTGGCTACCCAGAGGTGTCGAGTCAATTTGCGACGTTCTATCGCGTTAAAAATTGTAAGGATTTCTTTAGGAATAGTTTTCTGAGTTTCTTTACCCTAGACCATGTTCGACAAAGAGTTATTGGACGTTTTTCGTACACTTTACCAGCTTCTGGTTAACTTCTCGGCAATTGATTCTGCGCACGTTTTTCTGAGCGAAGGGTCAATCGTACCGGGAAATGCGTGGTGATCGAAAAAATCGTGCTCCATCATGCTCCGATCATTGACAATAACAGTTGACCCATCGTTGCAAAGCTTGAAACATTCTCCATGCTACAGATGTGGAGATTAAATTAAATTTGACCAAAAATAGGCGATATTTGGCGACAAATAACTTGCTGTAAATTTACAAGGGTCAAATCCTGATTTCTAGGAGCGGTACCCGGCCAGGAAAATCATCCAAAGAAGTAATATTTGATGTAATAACCACCAGTGTCAGTCGCCATCTCGACCGTACTGAACATTGTGCATAACGTCTACATCTAAAAACTACCTACTGCTAAAAATAAAGGGTGAAATCACGCCGAAAGTTCTGAACTCATTACAATCTGCGAGCCAAGGATTGCATGGTTAATTATTCATGACGTTGGCGGCCGCAGGTTCGCTTATTGGTCAATCGTAATATCCTCTCTATGGACATAACCCGGACTGGTTATGGTGACACAAATTGACAGAGTATCAAATGAACGGGTAAGATGTGCTAAATTTGAATCCCTTGAACAGATATGTATAAGAAGTCTGGCTGTTGGGCCTGGCCATCTTCTCCTTATATACCATACATGTTTAATAATGTTGATTCAGGGGTGATCTATATACATTCAGTGACATCTAGCAACTGTAGAGAAGAAAAGTAACAAAGGTAAGAAAATACTAGACTGGTCGTATTAAATAATATTCATATTTATATGTTGTTTCCACTACAAATGCCTTATTCGCCTGTGGTGCCATCTGCGGCCCCAGTACTCCCTTTGTTGTTCTGCGCAGGGGGAGCCAGAGGCGATCCTAGCTGGCCGAAAATCCCTACTCTTGAACAGTTTGTTGCAGAGCTCAGTGTCCAAGGGAAGATGACACGGCCAAGCGAAGGAGTGGTGCTGGTACGGCAAAGAATCACCGCAGCAGAACGAAACAGTATGTACCGTTGTACGTTCATTGCATACGGTGGCGAGTGACATCATTGGTTTGACCTTAAATTTATTATGTATGCGGCCTGGCCTAGAAACGGTACCAGTCGTTACATGCAATCCCACACTGTAAAAGCGCTTTAAAAAGAATGTTCTACTCACCTTCCACTTTCATTCCCATGTTCAAACATTTTTGGAACCTGCAGAATTGGCAGTTGTTTCGACTGAACTTGGTCACCTCGCAGACCTCCTTTTCCCGGCACGAATATTTCAGTTGTTTTTGCACTGTCCGTTTGAAGAAACCCTTGCACCCTTCGCATGAATAGACCGAGTAGTGGTACCCGGACGCTTTGTCAGAGCACACGAGACACAAGAGCTCGTTGGTTGTTGTCACTGCGCTCGACGTGCTGGGCTCCTCATCCCTCGATGCCGATGGCTCGCCGTCGGCAAGTGGTGTACATGTTTCGAGATCAAACCTGGGCGCTGGGGCGGCCATGTTTTTTTTTCTATGGCAAAGAAGACCCCTCGAGTTTGTGATCACAGTACGCGGTTCGTGCTGCAGATAATGGTCAAACCATTACTTGAAGGGGATGGCTGCTTTGGAAAAGAGGGGGAGCGACTGACTATTGCGACTCACAAATATCAGAGCATCACTTTGAAAAACAAGTATATCGTTCAGAATTGTTGCAAATTATTTAAAGAAATTTCGCTTAATTTGAGTTGAATCGACCTTGATATGCTGAATTATCATTAAAATTATATTTAAGAACATCTTGTGAGCAACGAGAAAAGTGTGAATCCTGGCCAGTAGACCATTAAGCGTCTGATATGTGTGTACAGCGAAAATGTGTCACCATGGCAACTCACAGTGGCAATGCATTGACGTCATCATTTGAATTTATAAATAAAGTTATGTTTGCAGTGTACAGTACATGAGCAACAGCTAACACGCTGCGTTTTGTGCCAACAACAAATAAACTGTCCGCAATATCGGGTGCTTTACCCTTCATTGAACTAAAAATTTCATTTCGAGTAAAATAAAACGTGCGAAAACGGATGTGGTATAAACAATTTTTCTTGAAATCGTCATTGGCTTTTATCTAGAAAGATTTGCCAGGAAAATACTGTCTCTGTATGATACCGTCAGCAACAGCTGCAACGTCATCAGTATCTTCACATCTGATGAAAATTACAGATAGAGATTGCGACCTTCATAAGTTTGGTCGGTGTTTTTACAACGCGACGACTATAACTGCATAAGCTTACCTATGAGAACCGCAGACGCTAATAGCTAGGTACACGGCGGAGGGTCAGTGTAGCCCATTTGTGGGTCACGTGGCCGGACCCTTCCGCCATGTGCCTAACTATTAGCGACTGTGATTAGAACAATAAAGAATAAACAAACAGCAAGAAAGAAACATTTGCATTTCTGTATCATTTTAATTAGAATGTTGCTAAAAATGTGTCTCCCGAAGTCTTTATTTGCTATAAATCACACATTCTGAGCACTTTGCACAAGAACAGTGTGTAACATCTGTGTCTGGAGCCTCACTATAGATTTGACACCCCTCTCCCATTGTCCCACTATGCACTAAACTGCTCATTGAAACTGAAAAGGTGCGCGAGCACGTACATATCTTTATTTACGTGCACACACACACACACACACACACACACACATACATACACATAGACATACATACATACATATATACGAATACATAATATATATGAAAATTTTTCTTCGACGGTAAAACAAAATTAACACCAAAACTCCTTCAACTCCTTCAATAATTTTGATATTGTATCATTCAGTTCTGATTTGTCGGACCACACACAGCGGAATTAACAGCAAAATTGTAAGGCAAGAAAGCTGTATGTTGCAAGGTTTGGTATTGAGACGACATTTGGTTTCTGGAGAAATGGAAGATATAGCCTTGGTTGCTGTTTTTGGGCGGCATTTTTTCTGTCACTGTAACAGCATTTCTTCCTATATTCTATACCCAATTAATTTTTTATACAGAAGCAATTCATTTTTCTTTCTCGGTGACCAATTTTTATATTCACCATCATGACATTCGTCATCACCTTTATCAAAAATATTAACCATGTCCCGTGCTTCTTGTGATCAAGCCCACTGCACCTGGAATATCTTCCTCTAATTTTACCAGCTATTTCCGATATGTGATTATTCAAGCAAGTCATCCCTGTTTTCATATCAAGTGCTTTCAGAGGATGAAGTTGTTGATGATTGTTCGACACAGTAGGATAATACACAGTGAATGAATAGGTCGCGACAGATTATTTAATGTAGAATACGCCTCGGGGACAGATATTCGGACTCCCTAAAACTTTTCTTTTCTGATCTAACACTTGCGGAGGTTCAATATAAAGCTCTTGGTGTAAAAAAAAAACAAAAAAACAAAAAAAAAAAAAAAAAAACTTTCAACCGTCTTAGTCTTAATCGAAAATTACATTTTTGTCCAGTCTATCTTGGAGTTAGTATGGCGGCCATTTGAATTTCAAATACAGGTATATATAGTGTAATTTGTAATTCTAGTACCAAAATTTTCACGATGACGCTCGATTTTTATTCTTCATTTTGAAAGAGAATGGTTCAAATATTCCTTGAGGAAAGGTTGAGCAAAAGTTTGTCTTTCACTTTTGAAGCGCATTCTACCTTACGTCCAGCTGCTTACGTCAAAAGTTAATACACCTACGTAACAGATAAGACATCCCAAGCAAAGTTGTGTGATAAGCCTGGAAGTAATGGAGATTAAAATAATGATGCAAGTGAATTGGTAGTGGATTTTCGGGTCCCGTGAGATTTGGTGGTTAAGGATGCGCCTTGAACTCATTTCACAGTAAGCATGGCAAAAACTCAGAAACATAGAATGGTTAATAATAGGAGATCAGTAAGCTCAAATCTACTGTTGATTATAACACTCTTGCTGTAGTGATCGATAAGTATTGGTTGCGGAAAGTAATCGTGCAAATCTTCCTCTCTGATCTGTGTGGTTATATTAGAGGACGAGGAAATTGTGACAATATTGTCTTCTTGTAAATCAACAATTTACACTAAAAGATCACTGATGAACCTCTAATTGCTATCGGTCTAGCCCAAACGAAAGCTTCAGATAGATCAAACGGAGAATCCCTTGAAAAAAAACAAACATTAAATTCACCTCGTTGACTACACATCGGCGAGGCGTTATCACGTGGCAGGCATGACATGCCAGTGAATAAAAGATATCGGAGAACTCGCGATCGTGTCATTTTGAAGTTGCTACTGATAATGAACGAATATTTTGAATTATTCCGATTCAATCGATCATTATCTTGTGATTATCATTGAGAACTATTAATTAACAGTTGTTTCACTTTCATCGATTTACTTTCATCGATAATTGTAGGACAGAACCCAGGGATACGGAAATCTCGTTATCACTGTGCTCGGTAACGCCAGCGGCATGATTACGCCCTCTACCACTCAACCGATTGCGACCGTTCGTCTTTTCTTCAATGAGGGCGCCCCAGCAGCGTGAAAGCTGCGGCCGGCGGCTGATAGTTGCTGAGATCTGGAACAAGCCTCCAGACCTAGGCCTGTGTTAGGTATACTAGTCTCGGCTGAAATATACATGTGCTTGTACCAAACACGTTACTTATCGTTTTCTAAGACTTTTTGGGCATCGTGAGAAAAATATTTACCGATATTGAGCCAGTTTTGAGGAAAGAAAAATAAAATTCTGCTTTTTCACCGACCGTTATCATGATCAACTGACAGCTTATTTGAAGGAACATGAAATCCTACATCGACATGTTTCACGCGAAGAGTATTGCTATTGGAATTCAAGAAATAGCTTTGCAGACTGTCAAATATTCCTGTACAAACTGAACACCTATATTTGTGTAATTTGCAAACTTTGAAACTGAAACGAACATCGATGGCAGCGACCGCGGGGCCGCGTCTCATCTTTCGGGGGCAAATTATCAGGCTCAAGTTTTACATGACCGTTCTCTTCAACACAGGAAGGCCACCATATTTGATATCGATGCAAAAACTCTCTAATGAACTTCTCTGCCGCTGATTTTTTTTCTTTAAGACGCTGTGACGACTTATTTTTGAAATTGATGTGCACTCAGTACAGTTGGCAAAGTCACGCTGTGCGGTGAACTAGAGACACTAGTCGCTGGACGATGGTACATGCTGACACTATTTTAAATCTTGAAGCAAGTCATATGTTTGTTACGACCACTTCACCGTTAAATTCACTTATTTTTAGTCAAGAATTCTTTAAAAAAAGAAGGACAGGAAGAAACTTCGATAGAAAGAAATGGTGACCATTATTGCTCCTGAAGTAAAAGAGCGATCATCACCGTCGCATCCTCTTACAACATCATTGTGCAAAGAAATTTGACTGGCATTATCCGGTAAAATTTCCCAATATATTTCTCTCGCTCCTTTGTCTGTCTGTCTGTCTGTCTGTCTGCCTCTCTCTCTCTCTCTCTCTCTCTCTCTCTCTCTCTCTCTCTCTCTCTCTCTCTCTGACCATGCCTTCCTTTCTAGCGATGAGTACAGCCACTGGACCATGGAATTAAAACTATAGCGGAAGAGGTGGTGAGCCGAGATATCGGCCATTGGCACTGCAAACCTTGGGTTCTACCAAACTCCCATAAAGTGCAACCTCTGTACGGCCTAGTAGAAGTGGAAATTGTTCTCAGCGGATTACATGCCTCGTGTTAGCACTATTAAAGCTTACTCCGTGTTCTTCCTGTCTGAGTCGTGCCTGCAATCTTATCATCAAAATTATCATGAGGGTCATCATGCTTAATTAACGTTTAATTAATTCATTTATTCTTCAAACTAATGAGCAAATCAACATACAGATCTACAATAAAACGACAAAAAGGGACACAACACGCGTGCGGATAAAAACAGAACCATACCAAAAAGACAAAATCACCCAGAAAAGAGAAAAAAGTAAAATGAACACTACTTTTACTGATAAAAAAGAAATAAAACTGTACAAGGAAGAAAATGTGTCAACATATCATGGGAAAGATGTCGTTGAAAGCGGTCATTATTTCTGATACAAGCTAGTTTTTTTTCGTATGGAACAGTCATAAATAAATCAGTTTGTGAAATTACATCGTCTGATATACAGTACAAAGTCAGTTTTAAAAACAAGTTATTGAAAAAACAAAAACAAATATTACATGTCTGGTTAAGTATAGCAGATATATCAGTGAAAATTAACATTTCTCAGTCGACAAACTAAGACCAATATTATCAAAATGTATCTGTTCACAGGAGACGAAGTTACAGTAATAATATCACAACATCGCTGAAAGGAAAGGCAATAAACTACAAAACTGAATGACTTATACCTAAAAACTACAATACAGCTCCTCTAAACGGCGATGAATAGCTTGTTTGATTTTATCAATTTCCTGAATGAATATTTGTAGAGTTTTTAAATCCCCATTTTCACTTTTGTAATGATTTCTTTTTTTCACAATTTTTTTTATTTTTCTCGTAAAAGGTATACATGTCTAAAAACTACAACGAAGTGACCAAAAAATCACATGAGTTTAAGCAAAGTTTCAATTTTCTGAGCTTGACCTCTTTGATACAACTCGTTTCTCATAACAATCAGGTGAGGAAATGACTCTTCAATTTGTAATTTTATTGGTTTATGTTTCGTTCACAACTTTAGTGACAAAAAATAACACGTCAATAAGTGACAGGGCTTTGCCCGAGTACAATAGCTGCATGCTTTGTCGCCTAGCAACCAGCTGATCCATGGACGGCGTGGTGCAGACACGTTCATTCAGTGACCCGGCGGACTAATTTGACAAAGTTCACAAACTGCCGCGCAGCTGTATTCACGGTCAACACAATCTGGGGAATGATTTTGTATGATTGGTGTACAAAAGTATTGCACATTTCGGTCACAAACATAGCTGACATGGACAGAGAAACATTTTTCATATGCACTAGTTTTTCACGGCGGATGCAGTCCGTCAGGCCTAAGTACACACCTCACGCCAAAACATGGCATCAGTACTGGCGACTCGATCACATTGTGATCTCCCTGGAAATCGTAAAATCTGGATATATTACTGACTTTAGAAGAACGATTTTGACAGATTCAAGCGCGGTACACTGAAAAGAATCTACAGGTAAAGTTTGAACGTTGTATCTATTGATTTGCAGCAAATATGACAAGATTTGACAGCGATGCTTTGATCAATGGTTTCAATGAATACAACTGTCAATGCAATCATGTATAAAATTATCAAAACACAACTTGTAAAAAATATGAAAATTTCAACCGATTGCTTTGATTTTCACTTTCTGAGCTTCATTACATTCTAACGTGAAATTCTAACCCTAACATGCCATGGAAAATTTCAAGCATTTCCAAGAAAAACCATGATAATGTTTACATTTTGCAATGCAATCATCTCAAACCATTGAATACAATCAATACCTTCATCAATTTTCAAAAAATATTCTTTTAAACAAATATAAAATTTCAACTGATCATTAAAATTTCCACTTTCCCAGATCAATTACATCAAGACGTAAAATTCTAACCCAAACATGGCAGGGAAAATATCAACAATTCTCAGAAAAATGAGAATATTTGTATTCTTGCATTCATTACAATTGCTCTTCAACAAACCAGAATACAATGTCTTGACAGTTGTACAAAAAATTACTCTTTAAAAAAATACAAAATTTCAACCAATGACTTCAATTTTACTTGGAGTCTCTTCTTTACGTCCTAACGTAAAATTCTAGCCCAAACTTGGCTGAGAAATATTGAGAGTTTTGGTGAAAAACGAGGGATTTTCACTTTGGATGGTGTTGTTGTGTTGTAGAGTTGTATTTGCTGCAATACTTGCATAAACTGTCTTCTCATATTTCTTACGTGTAAATTACACGCACAGTGCCACTGACATCACTGTCATCACTGACTGTATAAACTATTCTACCGTCTGCAAACACTGCAATGAACCCAGGCTCTCCATCTACAGTTACATCTGTCAGGTATTCACCCTGTGCACTAAAGATCTTTACTTTATTCTCATCTGCTACATAAATATTTTCTCCAATTGCATCAACACTGACTCCATATGGCCTTACTAAGTGTTCATGTCCAAATGTGTGCAATGTGTTGAGATTACTGTCCAAAACATAGATACAATGTTCATCTTCACATGACACTATGAGTTGATATTTGCTATTCATGGTAATGAAGGGTGAACTGAGTTGTTTACTTGAAATCATTTCACCAGCCTTGCTGTATTTTATCACACGGCCATTGTAGTAGTCTGCAACAAAAACAGTGTTGTCTGGACCAAGACATATCTCAGGTGACATCACTTCACCAATATCTATTATTTGTTTCAATCTACTCTTTGCATCGCACACTAGAATGCAGTTGTTGCCATCGTCGGCAATGTAATACAAATTGTTTTTAGACATTTTCACATCTGTTGGTCTGAAAATATTTCGCAAGTCATGAAAAGTGATTGTTGATATGATCTGTGCAGTGTCTGCTGTTACTGTCTTCACACTGCCAGGCTGGTCACCATCTCCATAGTCACTGACAACTACTTGTCCATTCTGGTTTATTGTCAATCCCAATGGTCTCCAGACTTCTCCTGGTCCATTGCCTTGCCTTGACAATCTTCTGACTGTGTACTTGGGAACAATACCTGCCATTACAAATGTAGGTCAAAGGTCAAGAGCAGTAAAAGAATAAACTGCAGTAGAAATTACTCTTCCTTGTCATGAAATATGCATAATTTCGAAAAGTATTTTGGTGAAAAACGTTGAGAATGGTGTAGGGTATATAAAATGTTCCAAAAATTGAATGCTAAAGCCTCTGTTTCCATGGCAACCTGCTGATTCTTTGATAATTTAACTTTTCAATGATTATTTCAATTCAAGCATTTGTCATGTTAATTAACAGTGTAAATTTTTTCTTCCTTGAGTGTTATGTTTCCATATAAATTTTCTATCAACCTGATAATTAATATCTCATTTACATAATTAATGAATTTGACTAATTAGTGTATGTCAAAGGTTAGCAAGGGTGTTTCTAATGTTTGATGACCTGAGCATTGAAGTGAATAAAATGTATGGGCATAGACATTACTGTGCACATTGTTTTGCTGTTAGTGCTTCTCTTGTAATTGCTAATTTGCATATTTAACGAATTTCTGTAATTAGGCAATATCTTTGGAATGGCTGCTTTAAAAATTATGTGACTTAGCAGTATCATGAAGTGAACACTTCTGCATTTGTAGAGATTTGTTCGGTCAAAATGAACTTTACACACGAATTACTAATTTGCATATTTAATGAATTTCTGTAATTAGGCAATATCTTTGGAATGGCTGCTTTGCAAATGATGTGACTTAGCAGTATCATGAAGTGATCACTTCTGCATTTGTAGAGATTTGTTTGGTCAAAGTGAACTTTACACACTAATTACTAATTTGCATATTTAATGAATTTCTGTAATTAGGCAATATCTTTGGAATGGCTGCTTTGAAAATGATGTGACTTAGCAGTATCATGAAGTGAACACTTCTGCATTTGTAGAGATTATTTTGGTTGACATAATCATGGCTTCATTAAATTTATTGTAATTTTACAGTCTACCACTTTATTACCCATGTGACTATTCCTTATATGTTATTTTGTTAGATTTTTTTCACTAGTTTATCATTTGCATACACAATGAAAATTACATACTTAGGCATGCATGAAGCATAAGATACAATTTTTTACATGAAACAATGAGTAAAATCCTTACTTGCTCATATGTTCACACATATGAGCTATCGTTTTACCAATTTTTTGTGTCTTTCTGTGTTTCAGTCTGTGCCTGCCTTTCTACCTGCATGTCTACGTGATATCTCAAGAACAGCTTATCAGATTGGAATAAAGTCTGGTACTATTGTGTTTGGGAATTTCAAGAACTGATTACTTTTTGTGAGTGTGGCTTGCATTTAATATTAGTGCCCGGACGACATCCAGGGGGACTTGTGGTTTGGGTTCCATCCATCCGTCCGTCCATCTGTCTCTGACATGTCTTAGCCAGTTCATTTTAAACTTGGTACAAGGATAATACCTAATGGTATACATAGGCAAGCCGATTGGTTTTGGTGTGGCATGCATAATTTGCATAATTGGTGATTTTTGAAAAAGAGCTCTGTTTCTTAGGAGACTGCACCAAGTTTGATGAAACTTTATAATAGTCATGTTGGTTACTCAGCTCTAATACTACTAACTAACAGATATTGATTTTCTAGTAATGTAAAAGTGAATAGTGACATCCTGTTGATAAATTATTTTATTGACTTATTTAATGACCTTTTGTGATTAGGGTGGCAGCTCAGATATCTTGTTCTCATGATTTGTCAAAGATATCTTGTAGTTTATATCAGTGAATCATTGTTTGCAAATTTAATGAAATTGTACAAACTTATGGATAATGTCAGAGAAAACAGTAGTGTCATCATTCAGACAACTGTAACATTTACTGAAGCATTTTAGTTCTGGCAGTACATGTTATCGGTAGCAGTGTGTAGACAAGAAATATGAGAAAATTCATGTTCTGTCTTATTTCTTCTGATATGCAATAGATGACAACATAACCTTGTGATTTTATTCAGACGTTGCTTTTGTGATAAATTTCAGCTCTAAGAAAATTTACAAAAGCTGATTAAGAGAGAAGACACGTCATTTCATTTCAGTGTTTAAGGCATTGATCTGCAAATGTTGCTGACCGAGCTATGACAGTCTCTCATCACAGAGGGAATTTCAGCAAAAACTGCCCAGCGTATGTCAAATGCATGTAGAAAGGGAACATCAGTGTCTAATACAACTCCTAGAGAAAGTGGAGCGGCTGGTGTTATGAAAGGCAAATTGATCCTTTTTCGGCATCTTTGGCAAATATTTTATATTTCATCATATAGGCTGGGTCAACACCCCAAGGTCATCATATTGCTAATGGCAGAATTTAATGAGAGATCACCGCAACCACGGTACACGTGCACTAATACCTGGAATGTCGATCAGATTTTAAAGTCGCATAGAAAACATACTTGAAAACAAGACATTGAAGCCAAAAGACTTGTCTCTGAAATTATGCATGCCATTGGCTCTGACAAGTGCTTAACGTCAGTCAGCAATTCAGACACCAGATATTGTTAATATGTGTGACAATGGGGACTACACCACATTCAGGCATTCTTCATTGACCAAGTAAAGTAAGACAAAATTTGTATCAACCAAACATTTGCCAGCTCACAGCACTACTTTCAATCCACACGTTACCATCACAACCTGTATTGTGTGTGGTGTTGTGCCTCAGAGAATACTTAAAGTTGTCAGAACTCTTGTGTTGTATTAGTGGGAGTAAGTTACCAGTCAACCAGCTGTTATGTAGCTAATGTCAAACCTCACAAACCTGTAACCGCACTACTACACTTGCCAGATGGCTGAAGTCATTGTTGAGTGCAGCAGGTGTAAAAACTGACATTTTTAAGGCACATTCCACCCATTCTGCTTGTACATCAAAAGCAAAGCAGCAAGGGGTATCAGTCAAAGACATCTTGGCACAGGCTAGCTGGTCAAAAGCATCTACATTTTCTAGGTTTTATTTGAGGGACTTGACAACTGATGAAGCTGAACCACAAAGTCTGACATTTCAGAGTACAGTCATCAGTGGTCTAGCAGAATGACCTCTTTGTATGCTTTGAGCATGCACTGTTATATCTTAAGGAGGTTTTTGTGATGTGGAATTGGAGATTTCATAAGCACACCAAAGGTGTATGAAATGGAATCCTAATTCCATGAACAAAAACCAACTTCAGATATAAAATTCCCACCCAACACCAAACCAACTTCTAAGGAGATTTCATACTTTCTGCTCTTACAGGAAGCAGTAGAAATGCATGACATGGATGACAACTGGTACATAACGTGTGATGCAGTGAAGGGACTTTATTTTGAGATCAAGATGCTACAATGTGTTGGTTCTTAAGCTTTCTTGTGAAATGAAGATCTCTTCATGGTTGGGTTTAGCAAATACTTCCCCCTCTCAAACAGAAGTTAGGACTGCTTTGCAAATCATTCCTCAGTTCCCATGTTGACAATTAATGAGGCTTTACACCGCTAAAGTTGGAATTTATGCCACTGGACATAGTGTCACCTTCAGATTCATTTATTGAGACAGTGTAGATGAGGATCTGACCTCTTGCAGTTGACAAAAAACAAAACAAAAACCAAAAGAAAACTATCCAGTACTCCATACCAGGATGTTCCTATGTAATGGTCACAACAAGCTTTGTTGAGTTTATTGCAATAAAGTTCTCAGGTTCTTTTCTAACAAATCACATTCTGTATAGCTCTGAATTACTGAGTGTGCTGTAGTGATAGTGAGTGGGACATATAATTATGAAACTGCACCATTTGGTCAAAAGAAGTACAATATCATGCTCAGACCTTTATCTTTTTACTTTCAATGGCTGACACTTGAGGGCGCTATCACCATTTCAGGAGAAATGCACTGTTATACCTTAAGTTGGTTTTTGTTCATGGAATTAGGATTCCATTTCACACACCTTTGGTGTGCTTATGAAATCTCCAATCATATCATGTACCACATAACTACACAAGTATTTGTTTGGAAACTATTGTGCCAACAACTTTTTTGAAAATGAAGATCTTTGCATCAGCTCAACATTGCAACATTTGCATGTAAATTAAAAATAGTTAAAATGTTGTAAATTGTCTACATGTATGCTGTAAAAGTTTTCCTTTGGTAAAGAGTCATACAGCTGAAAAGATGAGCCTAAGTGGGCTTACATCATTAAATGTGCTGATGAATATCCTTATATTTGTTACACAGAAAGTTATTGCTACCAATTTCGCCTAAACAGATAGCTATCGGTGTATGAACACAAGTAATTTGCTAGGGCATAAGCATTTCTTGGAGCACTATAACAAGGTCGTCATCATTTTGACAATAACAGCATTAGGCTATTTTTGAAACAGCATGATTGGTTATCTTTAATGTAAAATGTAAATGAATTATATTTTTAGTAAATCAATTAATAATTGGCTGCTTCCCTTTAAATCTTTCCTAAAGAGTAGACAAGAGAAACGTGAGAACAAATTTAAGTTATTAAAAGGGAAACTAAAAAAAGAATCTAGACCGAAACAAATATGATCAAGAGAAAGTCAGAAAATAGCTCTCATCTCGAAACTCTCAGAGGATAGCTGTACTTTTTTTTTACTCTTTATACCAACTGAGGGCGCTCCTCATGAACCTCAAACGCTTACATGTAGTGTATACAAGTAATGTTGCTTCTCCAAGGCAATGAACTTTATGAAGCATGAACAAACTCTAAAATTGCTGAATATTGAAATTATTTATGCAGCAGACAGTAGAGAGAGAAAATGAAGAATGAATTAGTACATTTAAAAAGGTTTAATATCCTGATGAAGTGCATCAGAATTTTCAGGTCAACTTTTTGACAAGAACGTGCAAACATTTTAAAAGATGCCATGACCTACATGTATTTTCAATAGTAAATACTTGTAATTCTAAAAATGTCACACCTCTGACAAGTTTCATAGCCAGTGGATCAAGGCTACAGTGTAAATTAGAACATTGAATTGGAAAGCAAATATAATACCTTTTTTGATGATATTACCAATTTACCAAACAAAGCCAAGTGATTTACTGCCAAATACATGTTCATGTCAATTTTTCCCTGCGTGGTCTGTTTTTGTTCCCTAATAAAGTACCCTGCGCAATGTTAATAACCTACATTGCAAAATGATAAAAATATTACTGCTCTATCTGTCATTCGCTAAGCACACATTCAGCTAATTAAATTGTTGTGATTGTAATTGCTAATTTGGTACAAGTCGTTAAACTGGTGGACAGCTGTGGAAATTCTTTGGAAACACAAGATAGTTCTGTCAGGATATTTGTAGTTGTGTCAGAAATCCTCGCATGCCTTTGCAAGGACTGGTTTCGCTACAATTCAATTTTTTATTTCGCAATAGTTTTCCAAGTACATTTAGACATGTCATCTCATCAACTCAAATTGACAAACAGGTAGAGTTTTCACCAGGTGCAAATTTGCATGATGGTAAAACGGTTAAAGACATGTTGCAATGCCTAGCATTGGCAATTCTACAGCAATAAGGGACTAAATAGTTTCTTCAGCCTGGCGAGAATGGAGTTGATGAATCAGGGGATCACCCTGTTTTTGACTTTGGTGATGGGGGTTTCAATGTTTTTGAAATACTCAATAGGGTGGTTAGAGTTGTTATTTTATTAAGAAGAGGGCTCATAATTGCAGAAAATGCATCATACCAGCCACGAATTGCATTACATAGTTATAGTTTTCATAGCTAGAAATATTCATATTCAGTGCCTTGAAAACTAGTTCAAGCGCAACTTTTAAAGTGTGGTTTCAAAGAATTGAAGTTTTGCATAGTCATTGATACCACAAGGTAAACTTTTATACCTAACTTATCATGGAAAAATGAAGGTAAATTGATCTTGTCATGGTTCTCCTGTAAGGGAGAGTAATTGTAATTTATGACAATGCTATTACTTCAGTATTTTTGTTCTGCAATATCAACCAGACTGTCCGACCCAGACGGAGTTGAGATAAATTGTTTGGACATCTTGAAATTGGGAAAAAAGAGAAGCCAGTAAACCGGGTGATTTGCATACTTCTTTATCACACAACTTACAACAGCTTGATAAGCTAAAAGGTGAACCCAACCAAATTAAATCTTGGGTTGACAATTGATTTTGAATGAATATTTCCGAAAATTTGATTTTTGAGCAAAATACGCCATGTTCGACGTAGCACCTACATAAGTCGAACAGAACATTATGATTTTAATATGATTATATTCCTGCATGTATTTGCTCTCCAGAAATAGTGTGACCAACAAAGCAAACAAAGGAGAGTAAGTGTATTTTCTCTGCACAAGCAAATATATTGATTGATTTTGTATTTTCAAGAGGCAAAAATATCAAAATTTATCACAAATCAAGTTCTTCGCCACCAACATCAGAGACTTCAATGGCATTTAAAGTGTCTTCTCGATGTACTATGATAATGTTAAATGCAAAGGATTTCAAAACTTAGTGAGCACAGCAGTCTATTCATCACACAAAATATATCTGGAGACTAGTTGTATAATTAAAGCCGATAGCCTAGCACAGTTTCTTGAGAAAGTTCACAGGTATTTTGGATGTATGAGGTGGATACTAATCATTATTATACATCTACCATCCAAAACAATAGAATTTAGCGTGCACTAAAAAGCCGTACGGAATGCCCATTCCATGACATGTACGGTTTCAAGGCGCCCAATTGCCTACAGTGATATCTGCGGGTTCACTGTTGAACGGTTTCAAGGGACTCATTGGACGAGTGCCAGAACAATTGTCTCTCGCATACTCTTTACGTAGGTGTGTAGTGCACACACACACACACACACACACACACACACACACACACACACTGCAGAACTTGCAAAAGTGCATCCAAGATGGCATTCCATCAACGCTATAAATCCGAAGAAAAATTGTTGAACTTGCACGAAGACGGTCACTACTCTGACAATTCGATGCCCCAGTCACGAATGTAAGATGTATGATAATAAGGTTATCACGAAAATACCGCAAAGGATATTGCACTCGGACTTTGGCGCCGGGCATCGTTCTCGGCTCCGCGTCGGGCGATACGCTGCGCCAATGTCCTCGTGCATCCTTTGCGGTATTTTGGCGATAACCTCATAATAATAATAATAACAATAATAAGGAAGATGGCGACAACAACCTTGATTTTAATGGTAGGTATGGCTTCAGACCAAGAAAATGTTCACAACTCAAAGAGTGAAGACCCTTTGAGGACGCTTAACAGCCATTTTGTAAATAAGTCCACTTTATGTCCTCCACAACAGAGCCATTCTAAGACAAGGCAAGGGATGTACCTTCTGCATGAGTGCCTACCTTTTTGAACTCGTTCCACTTTAGATTGAATGTTAACAATCAGCTCATCTCTGCGTTGTATTTCTTGCCTAAGTATAGATGGGGTATCGATGGCATCCTCAAGCACATTTTCCTCCAACAGTTGAAAATTCTCCGCATTCAGAGCATCTTTGATCTTTCTAGCAGCTTCAACCTTCTCCCGAAGGTGAATAAAGTCCTGCAACAGTTCATCATCGTTTTCTGCTTGAGAAGTAGATGTTTGAGTTTGTCCTGATTTACGGGTACTATCCCTTGCTGCACTCATACCCGAAAGCAACATGATATTTAATTTTTTGTGTTTTCTTTTCTTCATGAGCCTTGCACGTTGTCGACCAAGTAGAGGGATGTCTCCATATCCGAGCAACATTTTGGTGGCGCCGTCCATAGACAGCTTCTCGATATCATTTGCTAGATGTACCATACGACTGTCTTGGTATTGGACAACGTTTGGTAACATCAAATGGAGACTTTGAAGTGGTGTATGTGGAATACGGGACCCTGTTACGTTGAACGTCACATCACAAGGCAGGCTGGTGCTGTTTCTTCGATATTTACCTGGAAAAAAGAAAATATAAAGTATCAGCATATTTGATCATTGAGAAATTGGCCTTTAAATGTTCGTTTGTTGCTTATGAAATATGGTACCATAGTCATTTTTGTCAATATTATTACTTAAAAATTTGAATATCATATGCTGACATGTGAAAAGTGTGTTATGCTGGTTCACATAGGTTGAAGTAATAATAAATTCATACAAGTTTTAATATTAGACACCAGAGTAACATCGAGGAAACATAGGAAACAGTTAATCAATTTACCAAAATCACCGTATACAAGAAGCACATAAAATGCCCCCCCCCTGCAGTACATGATGTAGTTTATATTAAATGAAGGCCTTGTTTCCACAGATTTACAATTATGTTGATATTAAAATAATTGTCTAACTGAAAAATAATGTCATTGCAAACAGTGAATCACACAACACGTCAGACTAGGACTACAAATTGTTTGACTAAATGACACAGTTTTCCAAAAATGACACTTTTGTTTTTCACTTCCCAGAGTTTATACAGTGATGTTACAGAGGTAATTCCCTTTGGTGCCAACTTTTGCTACAGGCATGTGATATGTCGAAATGCTGGACATTTGTTACATTTTTCTCAGTGACCAATAAGTCAAGAACTTTAAGACCATGAAATGACAATGATGTTGACATAGCAGCATTAGAGGGCCTGATTAGGCATTACATTCACATGGACTGGGGATGATACGATTAAGTTACATTTTAATTGTATACAAATAACCACTGTATATAGAAGATGTCCCTAAGAATAAAAGCGAGGAAGATAGGACAACATCTCGCAGTATGTAACATCGATATACAAGAAATTAATGGTGTTATATTTTGAAACTTTTGGTCACCACTCCGTTTCTGTAACCCGACAATGTCTCGCTAGCTTTTCTCCTAATAGAGATAGTGATCTATAGGAGTTATGACTTCACATGTTTTACATCATGCCAAGAAACAAGCACTTACTTAATCAAACTTGGTTCAGACATTCAGGAAAAAAATAACATTTAAATTTTCATGATGCAGAAACTTAAGAAAGAATGTGCGCTCTCAAAGGTGGAAAACTGTTCAATTTTCTACAGTTGATTCAGCGCTTGGACAACTAGTACAGTTCAGGTGGTGTCTTCAGGGTGTTTCATAGCCGATGACTAATGTATTTTACATTCCACTGAATAACAAAGTCAATACATTACACAAAATAGTGAATGTGCTATTATAACCATGAGGCTTACTAATATAATTATCAATCTATTATTTCCGTTTCAGTACCTTTCGCATCTCCTAGTTCTGCTTTACATAGTTTGAATTCCTCCATATCAATTGTAACTTGTAGCTTTAAGTACTTCACACCTAAAACATCCATCAGGTTTGGCGTTATCATAGTGTCTTCCATCATCTCATGAAGTTGTCCACTACTGTATTTAGCCATCAAGCATTCCAGAGCTCCGAGTGATTTACACTTCATTATGAAGGAAATACTCCCTTCGCCATTTCCAAGTGTCAGTAATTCAGCATGCAGTTTATTGAGTTTTTTCATCGTTTCTGCAAGCTCTTTTTCAATTTCACTTTTGTCACGTTTGAAGTTTGATAATTCATCCGAACTTCCTTCTGCAGGTACAGCTTCCTTGATATCCATATTTACTTTAATTTCACCTAAAATGGTAGTTATAATCAAAAGATAATTGACATTGTGTGACAGAATTTGTAGTGCCATATATGTGTGTCTGTCTCTCTGTCTGTCTGTCTGTCTGTCTGTCTGTCTGTATGTATGTATGTATGTATGTATGTATGTATGTATGTATGTATGTATGTATGTATGTATGTATGTATGTATGTATGTATGTATGTATGTATGTATGTATCCAAGCACATAAGCTGTATTAATTTTAGCTCACGTGTTACACACTTCAGCTGATGTCGCAGCGATGTCTGTCTGTCTGTCTGTCTGTTCGTCTGTCTGGGTGCACAATCTATCAAAAACGGCTCAACAGATCAGAATCAAATCTAGTACATAGATTCAGTTTGCAAATTGCAAGACCTGATTAGTATTTGGTGGGTGTGGCTTGCTTACTTTTTGTTCATTTTCATAATTAATGATTTTAGAAAAAGGATATATATTGCGAACGACTGCACACAATTTGATGAGGTTTACTACAAATATTGATAACACCAAAATATATCAGCAGTGAAAGGTATTTAGGGATGAAATAAAAGATAATATTTAATGAACTTTCCTAATTAGGGAGATATATCTGAATTGACGTGATCAAACTTGACGAAACTTGGTATGTATATTGCAGATACTATGATAGAACATCCTATAAAGTCATTGAGCATTTCTACTCCGGCTAATTCCTTATATGCATATTTAATGAATTTCCTAATCAGGGATATAAATCTGAATTGACTCGACCAAAGTTCACGAAACTTGCTACATATATTGAAGACACTATTATACAACATTATTGAAAGTAATTAAGCATCTTTACTTCAGCCAATTCCTTATACATATATTTAATGAACTTTCGTAATTAGTGCTATATATCTGCATTGACTAGACCGAAGTTGATGTAATTTGCTATGTACAGTAAACATACTATGATACGGCATTATTGAAAGTCATCAGGCATTTTTATTTCAGCCGATTCCAAATTCTCATATTTAATGAGACCATTTCAGTCAATTCCTAATTTGTATATTTAATGAACTTTCCTAATTAGGGACATATACTGGCATTTAGTTGATCAAAGTTGGCAAAACATGCTGTGTGCATTGATGATCATACCTGGTTAAAATAATATTGAAAGTCATTTCGCATTTTCATGTCAGCTACTTTTTAATTTACATATTTAATGAGCTTTCAGAGTTTGGCATATACATCTGAAATGACTTGACCAAAGGCAATCACACTTGCCATATAAAGGGGTGATACAATGACAGCAGTCAAAGAAATTTAGTATTGATATTTCAGCTTATAATAACATAATTGCATACTTAATGACTTTTAGAATTAATCTGTGGTGAAATTGTTCATTATGTTGATCATAACACTTTCAATGAAGTATCAAATATGTGGCAAAGGTTCCAATTTACACATGATTGCAATATATAATAAAACACGTGAGCATTTTCAGTTCATATCTGGTCCTCTGTATTTGTACCTTCGGAAGTGAGTGTTTGACCCTTTACATTGTCAAGAAGAGATTCCGGGTATAGCTATACTTTTACACAAGTTCTTAGGTCCTGTAAGACGGACCCGTTGAAAAAGTAAGTAATTGTTTTGGAGAAAATATCCGCAGAGTGCCGTTTTTTACTACTATCTCTCAGTTTGTTTATATATCTTTACATATTATGTTAAGTACTGTTAACAGTATGTATGCTATCAGTATATGTTATATCTTGACAAGGCTTTTATACTACAGGTCAATTTCCCCAAGTTTTTCTAACAATTAGACATTGGAAATTGACACTTGACAACTTCCATCCCTAGGTTTTACTGGAAAACATTTTTGAAAATGTATGTATGATTATAGCACCTTCATTTTGTTAGTAACCCATTAATTCCCCCCCCCCCCATGTTACCAGAATACCAAGTGAGTATTTGCATTACCCGAGTTCGTTTCTGTGTCTTTTATAGTACCTTAAATGAAAGATCTTTGGAATACTTTATTTGTGATAATATGCTGTCAATATTGAACGTGACCTCCCAGCATGTGAGGTATGTACAATTATGCCCTAAAATTTACAATGAATTGGATGCAAAGTTCCACTTTATCATTGCCAGGATATAATTGAAATACTCGTATAAATTTATGTGTGCAACTGTAAAGAAAACATCATTTCATTCATTTATGTATCTAAAAGACTTGCTTCCTATAAATGATTTATCCTTAAAAACGTACCTTTAATACGTGGCCTTTCCCTTGAGTCATCTGACCCCGTGCTGGTTGTTCTTTTACCTGAATCTGATTCTATGTTTTTCATGTCATCGGCTTTTTCTAGGCAGAAAATGGTGACCGATTTATGAATATTAATATACTGCAGAATAACAGAATTTATCCTCTGTCAAAATATAATTCGTGTACTGTAAAATATTGGCCGACCAGCGGGAGATACAAAACTTGTTAAAACTTGTTAAAAGGCAGAGGATAAAAACTGCAACAAGTTAAAACAAATGAAGTAAAATACTGACCAACCAGCGGGAAATAAAACATGTGCAAATCGCAAAGACTAAAAACACGCAGACGTTTTCGGGTGCAACGCTTCGTCATTACTGACGTTTTGGGTGCAACCTTTCGTCAGTACTGACGAAGGGTTGCACCAAAACGTCTGCGTGTTTTTAGTCTTTGCGATTTGCACATGTTTTATTTCCCGCTGGTCGGTCAGTATTTTACCATATTTGTTTTAACTTGTTGCAGTTTTTATCCTCTGCCTTTTAAAAAGTATTGTATCTCCCGCTGGTCGGCCAATATTTTACTGTATTCATTTTCACTTGCTGCAGTTTTATCCCTCTTTTGAGGTCGTTTGTTATTTTAAATCGTGTTTTGGTAATTTCATAGGCTATCTTTGGTACTCACAATTTTACATGTAAAGGAAAGGCCAGAACAATTGGCAGGGTTCTTGCTTTCAGGAGGCGTACATAAATTTGTTGTTTGGTTTTGGCTGTGTCTGTTTTACATAGATTTCAAAAACGAGAATCATGGCAAGTTTCATGCATTCATTTTGTTGAACTCAGTCTAACATATTTAATGATTTAAAACTCGAATATTTAAATATGGCACAGTCCCTCTATCCATGGATGGATTGTGAATATGGTAATCCATGATTGCTGAATGTCACATTTTTTCAATCATGTCGATACAACCAAGATAATATCAGTGGAAATAGTCTGGTCTCTTTGTTGTTTAAATATTTCTTAAGTTAGGCTATTTTAATTATCCCCAAAATATCATAATTGAAAGCCCATTATCATATCCTTGTAAGAAAGTGCCCAATGTCCCACCTTTGCTTCTTTCATTTCTTCTTATAAATGCAGTTGGTGCTTGATGTTCTTCGGAGCTTGTTGTCTTTGGAGTAGATTTTGCTGCTGTTGAGAGTAATTTTAATTATATTATAATAATCTCAATGAGATCAAATTACAGTTTGTCTCTCAGTATACATCAACAGCCTTCACAGTACTTTGAAGATATTTTTCTCTTCAAAGAGAATACTATTCTTTGTAAACATTTACAGGTAGTTAACAAGTTAAACCCAAACTTACGTTTTTTGTGTTTCTTCCTATATTTTGCCTCGCTGACTTTCTTACGGTAAGATGTACTTGATTTTTGAGTATTAGTGCCCTCGGATGTAGAGTCTCTTTCGGTTGAAGAAGATGCTGCTGAAATGATACATTTTGCGGTTATGTCAATAATTGATGCTTTTTGATTGAATCGTTTGAAAATAAGATTTTGAGTTTTTTGTGAAAATAATAATTTTCAATTATTGTCAAAAACCACTGATTTCCTCACTTTGATACTTGGCACTGTTGTTCTTTGAGTTGAAGTGCAGTCACAAATGTTCATATTGTGGTGATTTGCAGGCCTTGCATTTAAAAACAAATTTTGTCCATTTTCAGTTCTTTTTTGTTAAATCTTGCTACATTTACCGTGTGCACATGCTGCAAGGATTAAATACGAGTTTAAGATTCAAAACCGATGCCATCTTGTAGTGTCCCGTTTTGTCACGTTTTGAACTTCGGGTATTAGAACATGTCTTGAAAACTTAATTTTGATTGTAATGATACTTTCTTCGACCTTGTGCATTTTAGGGTAAAAAAGGTTTAAAAAACTAAAAATGGCTTTTTCCTGATGATCCAGGGTTTGGTCTATTAGAAATTTTGTGCAAAGCAAGCATGTTATGTTTTTCACATTTGCTAATAATATCATTATTGGTCAAGTGAACTTTGCCGCCATATTGGGTTTTTCGTAAAATCCAATCTATATAAATCTTAAAGCCAAGAACAAACTAACTGTATGAATCTTCACTAATGTCATCACAACTGTCAGTACTATCAAGTTTTTAAAAGGCATTGAAACGGTCACATGGTGTGGCTGTCATATTGCAATTTGCAATAAACCTATGGTAACTATGGGAAAATATTCAAAAATCGTCCACTCCAAAACCACTCCACCATTTGAACAGAATTTTATCCATATCATCATTAGTGTGCGCTCTTTTTAGTTTGCGAAAGGCATTTGAATCAAGCATGTGGTTAGTTTTTGCGAAAAGCCTATGATAACCACGGAATAATATTCAATAATTGTCTTCTCCAAAACCAACACATCGTTTGAAATAAAATCGTATGCATATTGTTATCAGTTGTGTGTACTTTCTAGATTACAAATTGCACGTGGATCGGTCGCTTGGTTTGACGGCCATATTAGTTTTGCGAAAAACCTATGATTACGCGGGAATAATGCTCAAACATCTGCCTTTCTAAAGCCAATACACCATATTACCTGAAATTTTATTTAGATCATCATAATTGTAAGTGCTTGAAAGTTTGCCAAAGACGTTGGAATCGGTCGCGTGGTTTTCCGTATTGTATTTTGTCAAGCTAATTTTACTCATGTTGTCCGAGCTTTCACCAACGCAAAATCCTGCCTATTTCACGCACTATTACTTTGAAGTACACAAAGTAGTGACCACACGTGATATCCTTGTAATGCGTAGTTTGTCCATGACTAAAAATTAAATGTTCGCTTATAAAAATTGTTTATGATTTTTGCAACATTTTGTCCTCCATCCTGTAAATTACGTCGCGTAAATTGTTTTCTTCAAGGCTGTTCCAATAAAATTGTAACATGTTTAATAGAGTCATTATTTTAAAAAAATGTTCTTCTTGCCGTTGCGCCCAATGCGTAAACATGTAGGTCTATACTTTTGATCAGGTTGGTACGGCAGTCAGTACTTCCAAAATATGTCAAAACGTAAGGCCATCGATAGTTTATCTGCACCATGAAAACAGTGGAAGTAGTAAAGATGTTAAGCAAGCAAACCAGTGAAGATGACCAGCCATCGAGCAGCAGTGATCTTTCAACGTTTCAATGTTTCCATGGTGACAAAGTCGGCGACAATTGCAGCCGTGATTTCAGTCTCACACGTCCCGTGTGAACGTGGGTTCAGTACCGCAAACAGGATTACAACATCGAAACGTAGATGTCTGAGTTTAAGATGTGATAAATGATTTGATGGTGAAAACAATGGAAGGGCCAAAACTTTGCGAATTTGACTTCAGAGCACCAATTATAGAATTGAGGCAGCAGATTAAGACATCGTCGGAAGTGGTAGACAGAAAAAGTAAAGAAATGAATACCGTTGACAGAGAACAGAAACAGAACTGAATTGAAGATTGTAAAACTAACCAACGCAAAGACATTGTCACTGCTTATGTTTATCGAACACTTTATTCTTTGACTTTTGAACCGGTTTTCGATATCTCATATACAGCTATTTGATAGGTACTTAGGCCAAAAAAAAAAATTGTGTGTTTCCTGTAACATGCTCTTCAGAAATAGGGTAGGTAGGTAGGAAAAAAATTTTTTTTGGTAATTTTTTTTTCTCTGCAAAAATAAAATGTGAAAATTTTAATACCCTTCGACCACGGGCACTCTGTTGTTCTGAATTGATAGTCTGAATAAACTAAGCAACTTATATGAAAATACGAACTTTGATGATAACTGTGTAAGAAATTTATAACAGAATGCCGTTCAGATTGAAATGCTGACTTTAGCTACAAAACCAGATCAAGGTCGGACGTGCCTATGTGAACGTCACAAGCGACCACATCGACCGCATTCTTTCAATGCTAAACACCGCGGCGGAACGACGCACGCATACGCTTACTATACGTACGCTCGTGCGACCTGCGCTGTGTCGTTTCACATAATGTATATATAGTATACATAAGGGTGTGCAAATCATTTCTGGACGACATTATTTACCGATGATGTGAGTCGAATTCCGTTGCGAAAACGACGTATGAAATTTGAAATGGCATCGTAGCACACATCAAGTTATGAAAATGACAGACATGCAGTAGATATTCGAAATATGACGGAGAATAAATGCATCGCTAATTCTGACTATGTGCGTTACAAATTGCCGTTATCCGGTAGCGACTTTGGATGTTCGAACGTCGCAAACTACGCTAATATAATCACTTTAATCACTTTATTGCATAACAACACACTTCGGAAAGTGCAGTATAGCAAGAACAAAACTAAACATTGCATAAAACATTGTAGTGGTGCGGCATAGCAAATCAATTGTGCATTTTGTGATAAAAGCACCAAACTTGGCTCAGATGTGTCTTAATATGTGCTGAACAAATTCAGATACCGAGCCACTGAAAATCTACCGATGCGTTGCCATGGCAACCATTTTTTCAAAATGGCTGCCAGACAGGTATTTCTCACCTAGTAAATGTCAACTGCAGAAGTTGTTGGGTAACTTTAGGTTAGATATTTTCAATAAGAAACTGTGAAAAGAGTTATTTGAAAATTTTTTTAAATTTTCTTCACAACCTGACTTGTTAAACGGGTAAATACAGACAAAAAACACAATTCTTATGCATAAAATGCACGGTATTAGATCCTATAAAATAATGACGATTTGTCAGCAGTCAAGAAGTGTTAGGCCGTGGGCTAGAGGGGTCTACTTGCACCCCAAACAAACCTGTCTTTGTAGAAGCCTTGGGATCCCTAGAATACGAAATAGAATTTTAACAGAAAAAATATAGGGATGCAATAACTGTTATGGTCAACTTTTGAACGGTACCGCAAATAACCATTTTGCTACCCACGTGCATTTTACTTGTAGTACTTGTAAGTCATCTGCTAAGTTTTTTTAACTTAACCTGACTTGTCGGATGTCATTAGAATGGAAATTTATTCCTCTTAAAAATGACATATGTTGTATGCAATATCTTCGATTGATTTTTTATGAAATGGGACCAAAACTTACCCAATACCCTACAAATCTGAAATTCTACCAATTTTTTACCTTGGCATAACACAAAAGGCAATGCTCTGTATGACATCTGTTTATTTGCTACAGGGACATGTCAAAATTTGAAATAGACTTTTGATAGGAAAAATATTGGGATACTATAGGTCTACCGGTTATACTTTGAAGGGTACCGCAAACAGTATTGCCAACTCGCATGCGTTTTTGTTAAACCTGTCTTCTTGTAAGTAATCTGCTGAGTTTATTTTTTACATAACCTAGCTTGTGGGCTAACAATGGAAAGGGATTTTATTCTTCTTTTAGATGACATATTTTAATATGTAATATCTTTCATAGATTTTATAAAATATGACCAAAACTTACCCTATACCCCTAACTTTATATTGCAAAATTACTGTCACTGCTTATCTCAAATTCTACCAATTTTTACCTAAACATATTACAAAGGGCAATTCTCTGTATGCAATCTGTTTTATTAGCTACGGAGACATATGAAAATATAAAAGAGACTTTTAACAGAATAAATATTGGAAAAGGGAACTGTAAAGTCAAAGTATTGCGAATCGCATCTTTTTTGTTAAACGTCAAATTCTACCATTTTTAACCTTGACATATGATAAAGGGTAATGTCTTGTGTGAAATCTGTTTTATTTGCTACAAGGCCAAGTCACAAATATGAACTAGACTTTGAACTAAAAAAATACTGGGACGCAATAGCTGTCACAGTCATGTGTTGAAGGGTACCGCAAAATCATGATTTTGAGACCCACGAACATTTTTGTTAAACCTGTCTTTGTTTAAGTCATATGCCGAGCCTAACTTATACATAACCTGGTTGTGGGCTATCATTAGTAAAGCAATTTATTTTCCTTTAAGGTGACCTTTTGTAATATAAAAATATCCTTTACAGTTTTCATGAAATCGGACCAAGACTTACCTAATACCCCAAAAGATTACATTTCAAATTACGGCTTATCTTACATTCTACTTTGTTTTTGCTCCACACAATACAGAAGGCAATATAATGCTTATATGAACTCCGTTTTGTTTGAAACAGACGTATGTAAAAATATGAAGTGAACTTAACATGATTTAGTCGCCAATTTCCTGAAACATAAATTTTTATCGAACACGTCTTTATGAAAGAAGTCAGCCAAAATCATAGTCACGGATGATCTCAAAATATTATCAGCATCGTATATTAAACTATTTTGTTTAAAGTTTGT
>LD346544.1:52268-84140 GCA_001465055.1 Ptychodera flava
ACAGGAGGAAATTCAAGACCATATTTGAATAGTTGTATATATTGTCCTCAAAATTACTCTATCACGGCCCAAGTACTCATTGCCTTAAGCAATACTGCCTTGTTTTCTTTGTTTTCATTCTATATTTTACTTTGTATCGTCAGTGAGTTACATTGCAAAAATAAAAATATTGTTTACCTTTTGCGGACGTTTTAGAGGATAATAGTATCTGTCCCCCCTGTCCCCCCTTTTTTGTAACGCACATCGTCAGGTTCCATGTTCATATGATGAGCATACCCGTGTATATATATACATTTCTGAGGCCGGGACAGCAGACGACAGTTCAGAGGCGCTCGCGTGCATAGCTGTCGTTGCGTGCACGTTCCATTCCAGCCACCGCGCTCATGTACACGGCAGTCATAGCAACGTACATTGTCATTCTCCGCCGCACTTCGAATACGCGCTTCATGATTGCAGTAAATACGCGCTGGTAAGAACTCTGCCGTGCATGCCGCGGTGCAGAATGACCGGGTGTGAGAGAAAGAATAATCAGTTGGGTGAAACAGCAGAATGCGACTGTTTCTTTTGTATTAATAATACCTCATTTTTGTTGAGGCTGTTATTTTTTTAAAATCACGATGTAAGTTCTCCAGTGGCTAACGGAAACTAAAATACGAAATCATGTTTACACGCTTATATACACCTTCATTTAAGAACAACAGAATGCCCGTGCTTCGACAAGGGTCAAGGCATCGTCATTGTCAACACAAAAGATTATATACACGAATGCAAAAGACAATTACGCAACACTCAGTATTATACACAACTAGACAGTGACGACACAGAACAAACAATAAACAAAGTACACGAACTATTAAACAAAATGTACGAGAACAAACACATCGACCATGATACTTATAAGTATCTCGATCCAAAAAACATAAAAATCCGTACCCCGCATTGGTACTTATTAGTCTCCACGGACACCGTACGGGGGGACTTATAGGTTTGGTCATGTCCGTCCGTCCGTCCGTCCGTGCGTGCGTGCGTGCGTCTGTCCGTCCGTTCACGCAGATATCGAGCGATTTCGTTCAAACTTGGTACAAGTATAGTACCCTACCTCATACAGATGCACGTCGATTTGTTTCACAATGCGATCAAATTTGGCCATGTTAGAGGACTTTTTAGTTTTCACCTCCATAGACTCCCATGTATAAGGCAGTCCATAGATTCCCATGTATAAGGCAGTCCATAGACTCCCATGTATAAGGCAGTCCATAGACTCCAATGTATAAGGCCAAGAAAAATAAAAATTTAGTTTCTCATCGTCTTCATATTGCAAAAAGGATGCAGTGCCCCACAGATAAAGTCCAGGGGGCTCATAGATTGGGTCATGTCAGTCCGTGAGTCCATCCATGTGAGTCCATCCATTCACGCAGATATCTCGGACAGTTTGACAAAATGTCATGTGACCTTGGTGACCTTTGACCTCGAATATACATATTTGTCCATAACTCAGTAACCACAAAAGCTAAACCTTTCATATATGGTATGATGGGACACCCTATGACGCCACATATTGTACCTCATTAATTATGTGCATATCTAATTTTGAGCAAGCCAATAGAGCTAGAGGTCTGATTTTTGGTAGATATGGATAACTTAGCAATACAATTTTTTTGACAAAATGTCACGTGACCTTGGTGACCTTTCACCTCAAATATACGTATTTGTCCATAACTCAGTAATCACTAATGCTACACCCTTCATATTTGGTATGATGGGACACCTAATGACGCCACATATTGTTCCTCATTAATTATGTGCATATCTAATTTTGAGTGAGCCAATAGAGTTAGAGGTCTGATTTTTGGTATATAGGGATAACTTAGCAATACAATAATTTTGAAAAAAATGGTCACGTGACCTCAATGACCTTTGACCTCAAATATACATATTTGTCCAAAACTCAGTAACCACAAGTGCTACACCCCTCATATTTGGTATGATGGGACACCTAATGACGCCACATATTGTTCCTCATTAATTATGTGCATATCTAATTTTGAGTGAGCCAATAGAGTTAGAGGTCTGATTTTTGGTATATAGGGATAACTTAGCAATACAATAATTTTGAAAAAAATGGTCACGTGACCTCAATGACCTGTGACCTCAAATATACATATTTGTCCAAAACTCAGTAACCACAAGTGCTACACCCCTCATATTTGGTATGATGGGACACCTTATGACGCAAAATATTGAACCTTATTAATTATGCGCATATCTAATTTTGAGCAAGCAAAAAAAGCTAGAGGTCTGATTTTTGGTATATAGGGATAACTTAGCACTACAATTTTTTTGACAAAATGTCACGTGACCTCGGTGACCTTTGACCTCAAATATACATATTTGTCCATAACTCAGGAACCACAAGTGGTACACCCTTCATATTTGGTATGATGGGACACCTTATGACGCCACATATTGTACCTAATTAATTATGTACATATATAATTTTGAGCGAGCGAATAGAGCTAGAGGTCTGATTTTGGGTGTGTAGGGATAACTTAGCAATACAATTTTTTTTTGACAAAATGTCACGTGACTGCGGTGACCTTTGACCTCAAATATACATATTTGCCCATAACTCAGGAACCACAAGTGCTACACCCTTCATATTTGGTAAGATGGGACACCTTATGACGCCACATATTGTACCTCATTAATTATGTGCATATCTAATTTAGAGCAAGCCAATAGAGGTAAATGTATGATTTTTAGTATATAGGGATAAACTATAGGATAGAAATTTTTTGACAAAATATCATGTGACCTCGATAACCTTTTACCTAAAATACACGATTATGTCAATAAATAAGTAACCACAAGTGCTATGTCCTTTATATTTAGTAGGATGGGAGACCTTATTTCAACACATGCTTTACCTCGTTAATTATGCCCATATGTGATTGTGGGCAAGTGAATAGAGCTAGAGGTCTGAATTTTGGCATATATGGATTAATTAGCAATACAATGTTTTTTTTTTCAAAATGTCACGTGACCTTGATGACCTTTGACCTTGAATATGCATATATATGCATAACTTAGTAACCACAAGTTCTTTACGCTTCAATTTTGATAGGATAATAGAACTTAAGATGTCACATCTTGTACCTCATTTATTATGTACATATGTATTTCTTGGCTGGCCAATACAGCTAGAGGTCTGATCTTTTTTCCCGATTTAGAACCATATTTAGTGGCTGCTCCAGTCCCACTAACAGAATTTCAGAATTCCTGGATTACTTCATAAAACCACTGGTCCAGCAACAACCGTCAAATATAAAAGACACAACAAACTTCATACAAGAAATAGAAAAAACAACTTTCCCCCAACATGCATTTCTTGTAACACTCGACGTGGTGTCGATGGACACAAACACAATTCACGACGAAGCGATTCGGCTAGTCAGTGAAACATTAAACTCACAAACCTCGCTTCAAACAAATTACGGCATCAAAAAACCACCCATGGAAGACTTAATAGAAATGCTTTCGCTAATTCTAAAACACAACAGTTTTGAATTTGACAAGCAATATTTCCGCCAAACTCGCGGCTGCAGCATGGGATTGAATGCCTCGCCAGAGATAGCAGACATTGCTCATCAACTTTGTAACACCATAGGTCCGGCTGCGTCTCGCCATAAGCTTTCCCCACACAAACAAAACATTACCGTACACACTGATCCAAACTTCCCTACAAATATCCGAGGCGAAACAAACATTTTCATTGACACAAAAATCGGATAGAAATGTAGGAACACATTTTTGAAACGAATCAAACACAAACTCGACACAAAAACATTTTGGATAGTTATTATATAGGTGGGGAGCCTCTTTCACACTTTTTACAATCGCCATAAGCTTTCCCCACACAAACAAAACATTACCGTACACACTAATCCAAACTTCCCTACAAATATCCGAGGTGAAACAAACATTTTCATTAACACAAAAAATCGGATAAAAATATAGGAACACATTTTTGAAACGAATTGGACACAAACTCGACACAAAAACATTTTGGATAGTTAGGTGGGGAGCCTCTCACACTTTTTACATTTTTTCTTGAACGTGATCGCATTCTCACATGTTACGGAAAACACGCTTGCACAAGCAGTCACTATTGTTGTTTAATGACGTCATGAAATCACGCGTGATTTAAAACTTTTCCCAGCCAATCTCGCGGGATTTTTTTTCAAGGTCCAAAAAAAAGTTTAGGGTCGGGGGTTTGAACTAGGGTAGGTCGGGTTACCGGAAACACACAATTTTTTTTAGGCCTTACATGTTGTTCGCGTTTTGATACATTTCACGTAAATAAAAAAAACTTTTGCGACAGCCTTACGCGGGTTTGAAAATCCTAACGAACGATCTGGTTGTCACCAGTATATGTATTGTTGTATATCTCAATCGCTGCTTAATTCTTTTGCCCTTGCAACGCTGCTTGAGGCTTTGATTTTTGAATTGTTCTGCGTTTAATAGTCCCAATGGACATCGCCGGGGGACTAATAGGATTGGTCATGTCCGTCCGTCCGTCCGTTCACGCTGATAATCGGGTTGAAATCTCATTTTCCATGCATATATGCTAATCCCATGCCGAGGCGGCTTCACTTGGATGCAAATGAACGAAGGATGCAGCTGCTAATCATCGTGCGAAACAAAGGACTGCCAAATGATCGTCGTTTCTCGTATGTTACATGTGATGAAAAACTTCTAAGTACACCTATAAACAGTAGAGAGGGAAAGTCAAGTTTTGCTCTATGTTAACCGTTCACCTTTGAATGATTTAAACATGGAACGATTTTCCAATCGTCCAGTGTAACGTTCTCTGATGAGAAGATCAGTTCTATAATTTAAGCATAGCATTGCGGTTACTTTGTCAAAGGACGTAAAAATATTGTCCGACAGTAAAACTACAGACAACAAGAAAGCCTGTGGTAAACAATAAGCTTAAGCGGCAAAGTACAACGGCACATACGCTGACTTTCTTAATGATTTTGTTGATGCTTTCCTTTAACTACTTTTCTGTGATTTTTTTCTTCCAAGTCGACAAGAAGAAAGCCATCTACTCGATTGACATCCGTGACACACTTGTCGGATCCGAAGTTCTCTGCGACACCTGCGACACCCTTGTCTGACGACACTCTTGTCCGACGTTTTCTTCTATACCTTCGACCATAGCGCTAAAAAACCTCCATGCTGCGACACCCTTGTCCGAATACCTCGAAAAAGGGCCATTTCGCCGGGAAATATATGGGCCACAAAATGTGAAACCATTATTTCATTTTCGCACGAAAATCAACTACCCATCAATGTCTGTCGGCTAAAATAGTTTTTCATTATTGCTTCGCGAGTGTTCGTGACGCAATGACGTGGATACCGGATAAGAGATTCGAATGACAGCCCCTCATTGACACTTTGTTTGAAAAGACCATCCTTTTGTTGACATGAAGTATTATCAGTCTGGTCGACAGCTTTGGAACATTTGATTGACTTCCTCAGCTGGTAAAGAATACCCCTTTCATCCGATCTACATTCGTTGCATAATTTGTCACGTCGATGGCTTTTCTGCATTGTGAAAAAGTTATCTTTCAGTTATTTTTTCGCTGGTAATTCTGACGTTGTGCTATAAGGATGAAATCTGATCGCACTGTTTTGATATCAAAATGAAAGTTTATGAAAATCACAAATCGCACGATGTTGAAATATTTGATAGGTAGCGCAAATTACAAACTTTGATTTGTGAATATTGATATTATTACTACAGCAGATAATGCCGATGATACTAATTGTGACTAAAACGCCACTACAATTGACTTGTGAAGTTGGGTCTCTGTATCGTACCGACTTAGTTTGGGAAAAGTGAGCTGGAGCATTTCGAAACTAAATCACTCAGAAGTCTGACTGACTCTTTTGACTGTGGTTATAAAGTTAATTAAAAATAAAACGATAAAACTAGTATTTGGAGAGGCGATGTAAGACTTTCGGACAGTGAACAGGTTCAGTATAACAAGGAGACGTGACAAGACACAAGAAGCAGTGAAATAGCGCGCGTTTTAACAAGAGTTAGACAGGTTGTTTTGCAAACAAACAAACAAAATCAAGCATATTTAATGGATATTGGACCAGACGTTAAATATGCGCTAATCCTTATTATCACACGCTCACTTAAGATTCCTACGTAACAAGCTAGTCTGTCGATATGCATGCAGGTTTATGGAAACAAAAGACCGACGATATGCCATATTATTGAATACATTATCAGCTACCTTGACCGGACAGTTTTTCACGGCAGTTAATCCCATGCTGCATCAAATTTGATGAAAATTGGTTCAGATCTTTAGCACACAGTTTCATAACAGTGTACAAAGACACTTAGCAGTGTCATGCGAATTTAATTGCCAATTCGAATATTTGCTAATTAGTAGGCTATCTCCATAAATACTGCATCAAATTTAATGAAAATGTGGTACGGATATTGATCTCTCAGTACTTTAATACTGTGTAAAGAAGTCATGTCAATTAATTACTAATTTGCATATTTGATGAACTTTCATAATTAGTGTGATATGTCTAGAAATGCTACATCAAATTTGATGAAACGTTATCTTTTTGTAATGGCGTGCATAGATATAAGGTGGTATCATGTCAATTAACTGCTAATTTGCATATTTAATGAATTTTAGTAATGAGACTGTAATGTCAAGAAATGGTTAATCAAATTTTATGAAAACTTGGTACTGATGTTGAGCTCAGATTGCGTACACATTGAATAAAGCCACCTAGCAGTGTCATATTAATTTGTAATTTACATATTTAATGAACTTTCCTAATTAGAGTGATACGTCCAGAAATACTACATCAAATACGAGGCATCATGGGCCGGAGGCTTTAGGAGTGAACACACGATCACAGGTTGGCGAGTTCGAGCCCCGGCATGGCCATGGTGTTGTGTCCTTGAGCAAGGCACTTTATTCCTCATTGCTCCTCCTCACCCAGGAGTAATTGGTACCTGGTAGGACAGTGGTTGTAAGGTTTACGTTTGGCTCTGCTGCGCTGATTTGCTGCTCATGTGAGCTGTTGTGTGCTCCCCAGGGAGATGAATGGTATCAAATGAGGTCCAGGGGTAATATTAAATGTAAAGCGCCTTGAGCACATGTACTTGTGAACATGTGCGCTATATAAAAACCCATTCTTCTTCTTCTTCTTCTTCTTCTTCTTCTTCTTCTTCTTCTTCTTATTATTATTATTATTATTATAAAATGTAATGAAACTTGGAACATATGTTGATCTCACAGTGCTAATACTACAATTCATTGACACTTAGCGGTATCATTTATGAAACGTGGTGATAATCTGTTAGTGTTACAATAGAATACAAAAATGTTTGGTAACATCCCCATTATCACATGGAGACCGTGTCATCAACGATGACTTGTTTAAGTTAATCTCGTAAGCTATGCACATGTGTTGATTTTGATATTAATGTTGACTCCGATCACTGAAGAGAGGGTGTGCGAATATTTTGATCGATTTACGTAGGAAGTACAAGTCAGAGACATTAAGGGATCGAATCGAATGAAACATCACAGCTCGACACGGACCTGTGTATTTGAGCCACAGAGCCATAAGCAGTATAGGACATGGCAAAAGTAAAAAATTCAGAAATCCATGAATAATATTGAGGAAATTTAATATTTCTATCGTTATTATAAACTTACAACAGTACCCCACTGCACTCGAATCTGGAATGATGATTACTTTTCATGCCAAATTCACGCAGTTGTAGTACAGACCCTGTTATTAATGAATTTACGATCATGAATATTGTCAATAAGAATTTAATATTTCGGTCATTTTTGCATACTTTCGAAATAACCAGTGCCTTGGAATCCTGAATGATGATGATTAGTAATTATGCAAAATTAACGCTGTTGTAGTAGTCCCCAAGAAATATAGTCAAAATAGTTACAGCTGTAGCATTGCACAGTAACGTGATGCACAGTCTCAGAATTGCCTCGACTGTCTCTCTCTCTGAGTAAATGATAGGAAGGAAGAATTAGTATATGGCAGGGAATGTTATGCAGATTTCTTCAAAAGTCTTCTGTTAAACATTTTCTGATAATATAGCAGATAACTTCCATTTAGGAATGTTTAACTAATTATGAGTTATCCACATGTAATCTGTTGAGTTCATTTTCATAACTCAGTTGACAGGCATGTCGCTGATGCCACTTCATACTGCTGTACATCTGTCGTTCCGGTCAGATCTTTTTGTTAAAATAGAAAAACTTTGAAAATTTACGAAATTTTGTAATCGATTCTTCACACAATGTTTTGTCTGAAGCTTCACATTTAATGACTTGAATTTTAGAGTGTGACATCATAGGAATGACTTTATTCAATTTTCTTTAATGGACATATATTTCTCATGTATATGCAATTTAGTTGCAATGTCGTTTCCCTTAATTTGCATGTGTGACACTGTTAATATTGGCCTCCTATTTACGTTAAGATGACGTTATTATTCAAATTTGATCAAATGATAAAGACATTTCTTGATCAATTGTATCCTTAAAATATTTTTTCTAATTCAATATATGTCTGAGGTCATTATGTTGTCTGAATGAATAATATCTCGAAATCGATTGAACAACAATGTCAGTTGCATTCATCTTCGAACTATTCTCTGACAATTAGTTCCAGAGACCAGCTCTGGAACTGTTAGTATTTGCTCACTTTCCTTCTTTCTTTCTTTCTTTCTTTCTCTATTTCTGGTATTACTACCATAGAACATGCTATACACAAATTTAACCTTCATTACCCAGAATGCATTGCGACACGCTTATGAGGTCATCGCTCAGCTCGGACGAGTTTCACGGGCATTTCTTGTTTGTTTATTTATTTATTTTTTATTTTGCATTGCTCAACTATCATATTGCGTTCAGCTATTAATAATTCTAGCTTTCTTTAGCTTTGTTTTTTGTTGCTTTTTTATTTTATTTTTCTCTAAATACTCGCTGTACATGGTGCTATACTGTTTCGCCCGAATGCTCATATTAACAATGGCGGCGGATACGATCGCTTCGCTCGCATAGAGAGAGAAAAGTAGGCTTTCCGTAAGTTTACAAGCGCGGCTGGGCACATGGTGTATCTAGGCTAGGTGGGTGTGCTCGAAAACGAAGATCAATGCAAAATTTCGATTCAAAATCGGCTGGTTTGGCGGAGAAACTGCCCGCCGTATTTCTGAGGAGCCACCAGCGGTTTTTTCCTATATCAGTCTGCGGGGCTGTGGTGGGAGGCCGTTTAATGCCACTAACACACAGCCCTGCCATGCAGAGCTAGGCATTCATAGTGAACTGTCTGTCACCGCACCGGCATGCGTTGGCTGCACGTAAAAGCAACTCAACTTTCCAAGATCAAACGGTCAGTATCTTGTGAAAACAGCGACATAGCAATGAAAATTGTTTTAGTCTGTGCTTTTAATCAAATAAAAATGCATGTGGCCTCGGTTTTCAATTTCAACGGCCTAGGTCCGATGTTTCCTCTCGTCTGATCATCGTCGTAAACCATACGCCTCTTTACGGCAACAACTCAGCGCTTCCTGTCGAGCGATTGATTTTTGCTCTGGCTCGCGAGAATGTCGTCTGATATACATTTCCGTGCGTTGTCGCCCCGTGTGCATCTGTTACATTTTTACCGTACATGTAGGCATTTGTAATCTGTGTACTGTAATTCCCCGGACTGCCTTGCCTTTAGTTGTATTATGGTGTTTACTGCTATCAGTATCAGCCCTAAATATAGGTACGTGCTCGAATATTAAAATCCAAAGCACTCTTTCATTCTGCACCTATCTTTGTCACACATTCTCTTGTTTCTTCCGCTGCTCTGGTCTCTGGAACTTCGCTTTTGCTTGCAAATGCTTTCTAGTTTCGTATTTGTGTTCAAAAATGATAAAGAAACCATATGACCGGATAGGTCACGTGTTCAGAAATTGAACTTGTTTTAATGTGGCTCAGAGATATTGAGATATCCAAACCAGTTTAACTTCAGTTTCTATACATCGTACGTCTATAGAGTGTAAATAGGTTCTATAAGCTTACATGAGAGATATTTGCGTTTGGTTGACTTCCTTTTGGTCTTCAGGGATGATCGCCCTTCCGGTTCTAAAGTATCTTCTGATGATGATGAGGAGGAGGATGATATTTCTTTTTCAGACAGTTTTGAACCTGCAAAAGACACCATTTCTTTGATTCTCAACCATTGGCCTTTAGCTCTTGTTCCTGCAGCATCTTGCTACTGTAACATGAACTCTGTTAAAATATTTTACCTTTCAATGATTATTTCATTTCCAATGATGGGAACATTCTTCTGGAGCCGTGAATTCTCGTGAATTCTCACCTCAATAGTTAAAAGTCACTTGTGAGGCTTTGTATTAGGCCTCCGTAGTCTTTGGTTTAAGGGTTTCATCGTTACTGAGTCAGTTTAAACAGGGAGTATGGGAACGCAAAGGTTTTGTCTGGTGCAAGAGCTTTATTCATTGCATATGCATTGAAGTTGCAAATGAGCTCCAGAGATATGCCATGATGGTATGACACATAACGTCACCTTATAGAGAAATCTTTGATTCAAAGTGTTAACATGATATTTACCTTTATATACTTGCCAACATACTATGATTTCTTTATCGAATTTTCTTTCTGTTGCACCTTTTCTCTAACTACTGAACATTTCTTTGTTGAACTTTGTGGAAACAATCTTACGTTTTCGTCGTTTCTGCTTCCTTTTCGTTTTCCTTATAGATGATTTACATATCTGCTGGCTTTCATCCTCTTCTGAAGCTTGGTCAACAACAAGAGAAAAAAGTGTGTACTTGCAGTTATGTATTAGATTGGCATCAGTCCGGAAGAAAATAAATGTTCATTTGTTCACAGAAGTACACCTTGCAGAATTTACAAAAATTGCTTCAATCCTTGCCATAAAGTCCTATGTTCAGGGCGACTTGTTGGCAATGTGAATGGTAAGGTTTTTAGGTATCATTAGCTGCCGGCATCTCTCTCTCTCTCTCTCTCTCTCTCTCTCTCTCTCTCTCTCTCTCTCTCCCCTTTTCAAGCACTATAACCTTTTATGCTAAATGTTAAGTAAGTCATTTCTATTGTAACGAATTATTGAGTATGACGTTTTTTGCCTTAAAGGAAATTCTGTGCACAGGATTTAATCAGATATCTGAGGTATTTTGGTCATACATACGTCTACCTTTGATGACAGTTGGATAAACGAGACGTACTGATCGTTCGCTTATTGGTGTATTGAATTAATTTCTGTAAGTAAGCCAAATATCCATACTGAATGTACTAATTTTGAATCAAGCTATTTTCTATAGCAAGGCCATGTGTCAAAGTTGAATGCACTAAATTGATAAAAAGTAGATAGGGGCAGTATAGTGTACTACCTGCTTTGGGCTTTTATAGGATCAATCCTTTACCCGTTCTCCAGTTTTTAGTCCACACTGAGATGGGCTTGTATAGTCTGCCAGTTTCGTAGGTCATGCTCCTAAAAGACGCCCTGGCTACGTGAAAATAGAAACATCGCAGTCGTGACTCTTAATAGGCCCCGTAACATGCAAAATGAAATAAGTCGGCCTCTCGCAATAGTCCATTTAAATTCTGTAAGTAATATAGTGATATTTGGATAGCAATGTACTTTGTTGATTGGTCGGTTGGAAAAATTGAAGTATATAAATTATGAGATGGCCACACTGTGGGGCATATGGTCTTCTAATCGTTCATGAAAGTGAAATGTACAATTTAAAAAAAAACTGACTATTGGCAGAGTCTATTCGCGGCGATTGTTGAAGTTGGACATTAGGTAACAACATTAATGATGGCATCAAAGGTGATGTTGAAGCTTCAGTTCTAAGATTAGATCATCGCTCTTCTTTGCAAAGAACGGTGTTTCCATTCCTTCCAGGTTGTGCTTGATTGAAGGTATAATTTTATCTCCTCACATATGAATTGGATGATGAAATTGCCTGGAGAATCCTGTCCGCTGACTAGGCCACCAAATTAGTCACCAAGAAGTGGTTTACCGACTTAGATGACTGAATTGGTGTCAAGGTACAAGACCCATTCACTAATGGGCTCCAGAAGATTTTAAAGCTTTGGAACATCTTCGCTTACCAAGGCCTGCTTCCTAAAATCAGGCCTTGGCCGATCAAGCCCATAAATTGTGGTTTTTAAAGCGCAACCACATGACTGTATGAGAGCTATAACTAGACAATCAGCGATCACTGTCGTTGTTTACATTTCATTTCTAATTCTTCCCGTACGCATTCAAAGCGAGAGTATAAATTTGTAACACTGTCTTGCAGTTTAACTAAAGTATTTACTTTGGAGAAACATGGTTTACAAATGTACCTCGATCCAACACGATCGTCAAATCCTCCGCAAACTTCGTTTAGAATGCCAAGCAAGTGACAGGGAAACGTTGATGTGAAGATTGTTTGTCGATCTCTCAGACCTATGTCGCAGTTGCACACTCTGCCGGCACCATCTTGGATTTCTCTGTTAATGTAACGCGTGCTGTGATTGGTCAGCCCATAGACCCTCGAGAAAAACGGGACAGGCAACTGCCGACGTTCCTTTGTGCGATCTATCTTGGAATATATTAAAGTTTATTTACCAAGCGGTCCCCGACAACAATACTTCGTCCTTAACACTGAATCTCATTAACGATCAAACTGACGTTCTGAATATGTACACTTTGCTCTTGCATGGCACGTTCCGAGTAATGACACGGAGAATTTGAGGGTTTTTTGATACTAGTCATTGTGAATGTTCTGGTAACGATGAAGATCACATTTTGGATTCTAGCAAAAAGCTAACGGGAAAAAAACAGACGATAAAAACAGTGTACATTTAGCCATAGATGCTGCAGAAAACTCTTGCTAGGTATCGACAATATAAGTTTACATTCCCTACCATAAAAATCTCCGATAACAACAAACATTTACAAGTTAGACAGCTTTACACTTCCCCAGTCCTGCGAAACGAAAATCTGACCTTTATTTCATCTGTCACGCAACATTTCACGAAAATAAGGGAACATAAAAAATGACTACTCCATCGGAGCTCAAATACACGACCTCTAACCTTTTTGGTACTGTTTTAGCCCGAAGAAACACCAAGTTCGGATAAGCTACACATGTGTACATCTGCAAAGTACAAGAAAATAAATTTGTAACACTGACTTTCGCTGTCAGGAGAAACTTTGCGAAAAATCGGGACTCTCCAATGGTTGGTGAAGTCAGAAGCGGTAAGGTAGACATGCATTTACACAAAGCTGAACGCTGTCCTCGTAAATTTGGCCGATAACAATTTTCAAACACCATAACATTTCAGTAGTTAACATACATACTTTACCGAATCATGGAGCACTCCTCGCACAGAAAATATTCTGAGGGTTAAAAAACTGCAAAAACGAGGGAAAATTCGAAGATACACGGACGATTGCAGAATGTAAACAACTCTGTGATGTCAACTGCTGTCAAGTCTGGAACTGCAGCGGTATGTGTTTCGGATTTCTATTCGAAACTTTGTCACTTTACAGCAACATACTAACTCCCTGCAGACTTCTAGCTGCATCGAATCTCGCTACCAATATGTAAAAAGTACTTTAAAGCAATTTGCACGAATTCTTCTCAAAATAGTTGTAACACTTTTCTTTCTGAAAATGGACTTGCGGGTAATCCGGAATAACTTGTAATCCGAAAACATTATTACTGAATACCCGCATGCACGTGTCTATGAACCGGACGTTGTGCAGTCGATCGGGTCCAGCTTCATTCCGTCCCCGACCCATTAACACCTCTTAATTATTCCAAGATAGATCGCACGCTGCTAATCCCATAGACCCTTTGTTCTCTATCGCAGTTGCCTGTCCCGTTTTTCTCGAGGGTCTATGGTCAGCCTGATTTTCAAGTTCAATCAGATTTCCTTCACACAGTATATCAGCGTGATCACACAAGGCATAGTTAGTGGAAGACTCCTGTCTGGCTAACGACCCGTGCTGGCGGACGATGGCTTTGGAAGGGCATATGCTGTGGTAAATGCAGTGATATTGACAGCCAAATCGACAAAGTCAAGAAGCGAATGTTACAACCATGTTGTCATTGATGGAAGGCAATTTGTTGACAATGTGTTAATCTATAATTGGCAGAAGGAAAAGTTCTTCATGTGCAGTGAAGTACTGAACCATTTGAAAGTTGTTGTGTTGAATTGCAAAGACGTCAGCATCTCTTTTTCTAGAGATAGTACTCATACATGTACCGATATTGGTCGTCTTCTGTCTGATATCATGAAGACCAATGCTGCTATATTGTTTTAACTTCAAGAAGGCAGTGATATTATCAGTGAAGTGCCCACCTGTGTGATTCTCAGTTGCGTACTTCCCCTTCCTTGTCTACGATACCTAAAACACTTTAATGACTTTGGCTAAGTCGGGCATTCTTATAGTTCTCACTAAGGACCGTTGGTTAACATTGTGACTGTTGGTGGGTGTGTTCACGACTTCTTCAAAGGGGACATGTCAGTTTCTTATCCTCCCTAAGGAAGAGAACAGGAAAATAGAGTTGTCGAGGTGACAGTACTCGACATTCTGCTAGATGAAGGTACAATGGAAAGGGAGTACAATGCTCTTTGTGCAGACTACCAGCAGCTTGAAATGGCATTTTTAGTACTTGATGAAATATGGGTAGATGCGTGTGAAATCCACATAGTGAATATCTTCATTATCAACTTATTTGTGGTTAGGAAGAGTAGCATTTTTTACACTTTCGTCTTCATACCATAATAAGAATTTATATCTTTCGCTGTCTCTTTCCATAATAAGAATTTATATCTTTCGCTGTCTCTTTCTCTTTCTCCCTTTCTCTCAGTCTCTCTTTTTTTCTCCCTGTTCTTTCATGCCATCAGGACCATAGTATCCTGAATCTTGGCGAGGACCGACCTTATTTTATTTTTTCGTTGTGTTCAAGTAATGAGAAGTAGTCTTTGTGCGGTTCATCTTATTCAAACATGTCAGGAACTTGAGCCAAAGGCATAGCAGGGAAATTGTCGAGTCAATTAACTTGTAACCTGTTGATGTCTAAGTCTGGGATAAAGATGTGGATGATTGTGGTTCCATTGATGATGACATCAGGTTGGACGTTGTTCTCATGGCAGTATTGCAGTATGAAATTTCCATCGTAACCTTGCAGAACGACGAAAGTACTGACGCATTTTCTTCCATAACCGCTCATTTGCAAAACTCTTATTTGGTGTTGGGTTGATGGAAGACCTGTTCTGAACATGACTTACAACTTTGGCAAGTGGAGAACACCGTCTTCAGTAAATTCAAAATAAAAAAATAGCATTTTGTCTCGTCTTCACTCACCCTTCATCTTCGTCTCAGGCTTCAAAGTTGAATATATCAACAGCATCATCATGATTACTCACTCCATTGGGCTTCTCTTTCGCCAGGATTGAATGGATGTGGTATAAGTGGTCACTGTCTCAATATTTTTTACAGTCTTTGCAGTATTTTCACTGCAATGATGGTCTTTATATATCTTTCTCATTTCCCATTTAATGTTTACACTGCAAGTTGTGGAGACTAATACCTTTACGTATTGCATATGAGAACCCTGCGTTTATGATAATTTCAGCATTGTCAACCCCTGCCGAAAATAGCGATGATGACCTTTGCAATAGCCATGATCATCCCTGGACATACAGTTTGAGCACAATAGCACTTGCAGAAAACTTTAAAGATGTTTTCATACTTGTCCTGTTTCCGGTTGTGACAATGGTGAGTTCTTATTCTTGTCTTTCCTGCTCTTGTCGTCCTTTTCATACAGACACGAGTCCCATGCTGAATAAATCTTATGCTTGGTGTGGGCTGGTTCTCAAACTCTATCCTGTGCACAGCACAGTTCGTCAGTGTTGGTGATGCAGATGACACCTTTCATCAATCGAAGATAACGGGATATGTTGACAGGTCTCCTACCCTACTTCTTTCCATGCCAACAGACATCTGCACATGAATGGAGTTTATTTAGTATTATTTTTGTATAATATGACAGAGCCCCTTGGCCTTGGAAGGCGCTCTTTGGAGTTCCTAATGTATTTCCCAAGGGATACGGTGTATTCTGCCACCAGTACTTTTTGTGTCAAATGTCAGTTCTTGAACGGGTGACATAAGAAACCAAATCTGATAGGGAAGAGATGGCCCTTCAAATATAATCCGTACTCAATCCTTGGAATGAATGCTAAGGTGAGTCTGCTAACAACGCTCTGAAAAACCTCTTGTAACACAGCCATCACTTGCATGAAATCATGCACTTGTTGGATGCCGTTGAATCTTATCTCATTGTTATGAGCTGCAGCATCGAATTCCTTCACTTTTCGTTCATAGACATATATGGCGCTGTAACACTCCAACCCACTGTCTTCATTTGATGGTTAGTCATCTGATGGCAGGTCATCAGTAGACACTGGCAAATCTGGCATTGTAGATGTGATTAGGGGTATAAACTTTGTTTGGAAGAGGAAATATGCTGGTGATTATTTGAGATGTACTCTTGAGTATGCTTGGGAAGTAAAGTATGTGATTAAGTTTGAGTGTGTCGAACATATGAAGGGCAATGAGGAATGCATGAGTTTAGAAGGCATTTTAACTTCACATTGAATATAAATATTGTGTCACAACATTGTGGCTGTTCTCGCTAATATGGCTACAACCAGTATTACAACTATCACTATTAAAAGAACTATAAGAGCCATTCCTGATACTGCTACAACCACTACAGGTTAATGTTGACGACTCAACAGTGCTATCACTGATGTTGGTTTTCTCACTCGAGCACAATCCCACGTTTTCTTGACAATGGCAAGATTTATGCTTGGTTTGATATACTGCTTCCTTGGCTTAGGAGTTTGTTTATGAAAAAGAAACCCGAAAACATAATTACATTCACAGAAAAGGTGCACCATTATTGAATACTAATTTTCTGTCTGATAGCTCAGTAAAAAGCTTCATGCTTTTCCAATTACTATATGTGTTTGTACTGTGTCTGTGTGTCGTCTGCTCCATGCACACTGTGTTGCTCGGTCGCGAACAGGGTTGTAACATCTAAGTCGGTTACTGTGACCAACTCTGTTGGGTTGGAAACGGTGGCCGACTGGTTTTGTGTGAGGCCTAGCAGCTAGGCGATGTTGCCGTGAGTGTGTGGGGATTCGAATCCCGTTTGGGTTATAATAAAAAATATATTTCTGCCGGACAGTTTCTGCTGCTCGGTCGCGAACAGGATTGTAACATCTTCTGGTGGATATTTACTTGTCCCCGAGTCTGTCTGATAGCTCAGTCAAAAGCTTCGTGCTTTTCCGATGTGTTTGTACTGAGTCTGTGTGCCGTCTGCTCCACGCACACTGTGTTGCTCAGTCGCAAACAGGATTATAACATCTAAGTCGGTTACTGTGACCAACCCTTTTTGTTTGGAAACGGTGGCCGACTGGTTTTGTGTGAGGCCAGGCAGCTAGGCGATGTTGCCGTGAGTGTGTGGGGGTTCGAATCCTGTTTGGGTTATAGTAAAAAATATATTTCTTTAACCTGAGTGGACAATTTCTGCTGGTGGATATTTACTTGTCCCCGAGTCTGTCTGATAGCTCAGTAAAAAGCTTCGTGCTATTCTGATTACTATATGTGTTTGTACTGTGTCTATGTGTCGTCTGCTCCATGCACACTGTGTTGCTCGGTCGCGAACAGGATTGTAACATCTAAGTCGGTTACTGTGACCAACTCTTTTGGGTTGGAAACGGTGGCCAACTGGTTTTGTGTGAGGCCAGCAGCTAGGTGATGTTGCTGTGAGTGTATGGGGGTTCGAATCTCGTTTGGGTTATTGTAAAAAATGTATTTCAAGCATAATTACACAATGTATTGCCATTTTCAAAGTTGCCCATGAAAAATAAAACCCATATTGATACAAGCTGATATACAAAGAAGAAAAAAACGAAAGTCACTATTTTTTACAGAAACGGAATTTCCGATATTTTCCCAATTGTATAAAAATAATTTTAAATGATACTTCGGACATCAAATTCATTGCAATATTTGTGTACAAGGTGATCTAAATCGTAATTTACCAATTAATACTACGTTTGACAAACTGTTATTTTTTATCAGGCCATATGCCAACAAGGTTATCGATGTGCAAATTTTAATAAAAAAGGGTCTTTTGTTGAACTTCTTTCTGTTTCTACTAAATATCGCGTCTAAAATTTGTGCATCATGGAACAGTTGGAGATTAAATATTACGACTTGGTGCATTATGTACGTGAAACATTTTATAAAGTGAATTTAATTTCCAAGACGACATGAATAGCGTAAACAAAATGACAAACATGGCCTCGGAAGTTGAAAACTGCAAATAATTGGCGACGGGGCAAGAAGTCGAGCGCTATTTACCTTTAAGTTCAGTAAATTAGAAACAGGGTTTGTTAGTTTTTTGGTAGATGAAGTAGCTGCTTTTGTGGGCGAACATAAAAACAAGAATGCCGTCTTGAAAACAAAGCAAGGGATCGCCATGTTGAAGAATGAATTGCAGCTATGACAACAGGGAGAGGAATGTTAATGGACATACCACTGCCCTATCTTGATTCTCTTCTCGAGTAATTTTTCTCTGGCATCGGGAAGAAGAGTGCCGATAATTTTGAGCTAGACTCTATTTCCAGCTACCATAAATCAATTTAAAGGTTTTTGTGTGACAAAGACTATAGTGCTAGTATTATTCGTGACAAAGCATTTGCATCAACTTGTAGTGCAATGACAAGGAAACGTAAACAGCTTAAAGCATCAGGAAAGGGGAACTTGCCGAACAAGCCCGTACCGATAACACCAGCACATGAAAATGCTTTGCTTAAAGCCGGTAAGCTCGGAGTCCACTCCGCATCATCTTTGCTTAATACCCTCTGGTTGAAAGACACAAAGCTATTCGGTCTTCAAGCCAGTAATGAGCCCCATCAGATGGAAGGGGATGAAATTTCTCGGGGTAAGACAAAAACAGTGAATATATAATCTACAACGACAGACTTATGAAGATTGTCTAGCAGAATCTGGCAATACCTGAATATTTGCTCCAAACGCATACGCTAGCCATGCTTCTCCGGACATATGTCCCATACGCGTATGTGAAACATTTGCTTCACGAAGACTGGATGAAAGCAAAATATAGCTTCAACTTCTCCCATTTACCTCGGTATTGTATACATTCCATATGTCATCAACAGGGAAACATGGTAATGTAACCCGCGTATGGGAATTAATAAGCTAAATATGCTCATGAAGAGGATGTTGAAAGCAGCCAGACTCCACTGTAAACTCAGTAATCACAGCGCTTGCAAAGCTTGTGTTCAGCCACTGCTTGATGCCAGCGTTCCTCCTAACACAGGGGCACAACTAAGCGGACATAAAACGTGCCAAGTCTCGACAGGGTTTTCACAGGTAACCAAGGGTATCTTCAACCGTGTACAGAAAAGGTAAGACCCTGGTCCGTGTGGATGCGCCAGTGCTGTAGCGGTCGATTGCGATGTTCTTTTTCCTGCAGTGCTATCGTCAACGACTTTAGCCCTTCCGCAAATAACAACCTGAATACGCTGAATCACATTTCTAAACTGCATGACATGTTTGCCAATACCCAGATATGTGGGCGAGGGGGAGACTTTTAATTTCAATTTTAACACCTCATGGATGGTGAACTTCCCAAGTGGACTGATGCAGGTTTTTTATCCCTTGCCCATCTTATCCCCAAACATATGCGAACGCTTCAATCAGTTTCTATCCTTAAAACGGCTCAGATATCTACCACTTTCTGTCTAACAGCTGTTTTTCATGTTCTTGTGTGGTATATAATTCGCGTCTCATCATAGCTGGGGTGTCCTATATGCTGTTTATATCTAAGTCTTTCATATTAAATGTAAAACATATCATATTTTTGGACAAGTAAAGGGTTTGGAGGACTTTGCCGAAGTGCTGACATTTTTGGCAAATACCTACTTCCGGTAAAATTGTCAACAAATGCCCTACACAAGTACGTTCAATGACTTAAAATGCACGGATATTCTTTGCGTAAGGAAGATTTAAAAAAATAATGATACTACAATGTCATAATGGGGGAATACAAAATCCAAAAAGTTTGTTTAAAGAAATCATTATTTTATTTTTATTTGAATACAGAGATTGCTTAAATGAAAGTATAACAGTGTATTCATGGACGCACTCTGAGCAAATGTCAATCAGAACTTTGCAACAAATTTAAACCTCCATACATTATGACCTTGTTGCGTGTGCAAGACCCTCATATAATTAATGCTCGAGCTCTTGTACTCAAACAATTCAAATTCATATTGTTAATGAATAATACATATTTCCCCACGACATAATAAGTGACGATGTTTTTCCACTTGACAGTTGCAAAATGCACTCCAGTCTTTGCAATTTATTTACGTTTTAACGGGGATATGTAGAACCCCCGCCCCAAAGCCAGAGATTGAGAGTAAAAGTGAGATATGTTCCCTAAGAAGATTGCAACAACCAACAGCACGAATCTCCGTAAAATTAGCACCTTTGCAATCTTTCCTTTTGCTTGACGATTCAGCAGCTACTTGAAGGCACTGACTTTCTTTTTCGTCAGAAAATTGCCCCTCTTGTACCAATTCTTTGGAGTGGTTTTCTGCATCTTTAAAAATATAATGTAAGAACAATTTAGTATTTGTGCTGACTTATGGTTTTTTGATATTATTAAGTAGAATCGAATGTAATGTCTCACATATAATTTCATAATGAATCTGTATGAATTAAGTGCCCATATATCTGTTGAATATTGACATGGAATGAATGTGTTCTAGTGTAACAAATGTAGATAGATATCTTGCAAATTGTTCAATGGAACGTTACTACATGACATTCAAACATGTACATATCCTTGTTTTCTAAGCATGGAAATGCTACTTGTTTTGAAAAGGCTCGTTCGATGGTAATATTATAACAAAGGTACTGACACAAAAGGAAGAAATACCTCATTATGCACGACTACAAAATTGTACTTTAAATAGGAAGAACAAGTAGAAGATGTACCTGTTCGTTTTTCGATACAGCCTTTGGAGACAGAGTTGTCAAAGCGCTTGCTAAGTTCTTTAACAAATTCTGCATTAGTCTTATCCACTTCTTGTTTTACTTGTGTTCGCAGTAATTCTTTGATTTGGTTTGACTTCTTACTAACGACACTGTATTTCTTAATTGCATACATTATTTTCTCTTGCAATTTCTTTGTTTCACCGTTCATGTCAACGGTGACGTCACGCTCATAATCTAACATGTTGTATTCCTTTAAAAAGTAATGACACTGCGATCTAACAGGAACATAAACCGGAACGCCGATTGCCATAGCTGTCAAGGCAAAATTGAAAGAGTTCAGAGCCTTGGGAGGAATAAGGACAATATGCGCACACTGTAGTTCCTCCTCCAACTGTTCGAGCGATTGAATGGGAATGCAAAAAATGTCTAGTTTTGCATGTGGTTTCAGACGCTTTTCTATTTCTTCCTCTCTTCCCTCGGGAACACCAACTATTCTCCATTTTGGTGGGGAATCAAAACTATTTATGCAGGTTTCGGTGACTCCGTTGATTGCCTTTGCCAAGACCAGGAGATTTGAGAGTTCTTTGATATCACACTTTTCAAGGAACGAAAGAATTCTAACTTGACCGTTATCTGAGAGTTTAGGAGGTGATAGTTTAAAGTAACGATCGAGTGGAAATGTCTGTATTTGGAAGTGCTTATCTCCATAATCTGTTCCGTGTTTGGAACTGAAATCGTGATGCGCTTCAAGTCCAATAGAAGTTATTACATCGGCAACTTTACTGTCTTCCCTAAAAAAATCGCAATGGGTATTGAATTTGTCTTTAGAATATCCAAGAGAATGCTCAGATAATAAGTCATGATCCCATAGGTTTACCAAGTGGAAAATGGCATCTTTGAAAATATCTTGGCGTATTCGATAGGCTGCATCTGACGTACTCATGCCAAACCCGACCACCATTTTCACATTTTCTATCTCGCCTAGTTTAGGATAATAGTATTGATGTGTAGGTAACCAATTAGGTTCTGGTTCAGTATATCGACCGCGCGCATCCATAGATGGCAACTTAAGAGAAATGTCTAAATCCTTGGCCTCTTGATTTATACGAGGTGATGTTTTCAACAAAGTGCAGAAAATGACCATTCCCAAAGCTTGGAATAAACCAGCGAGTAGTGAGACAGCACCTCCAACACCACCTTGTAGAAAGGTTTCCCATTGTTCACACACTATTAAAGCTGCCGGCTTACCCTTCACATTTCTGTGGAAATGAGAACATAAAAGAGTTAAGGAAACAAAATTATGACAAGAAAAGAACAAGGATATATTGAACCTTTTACACTTTTGGGATTTTAGCATACATGATTCAGCTACAAGATACGCTTAAGATACGCTGGCAGTAGTAAAAAATACACAATTGTGTTGTTCAACGTGCAATACAACAGCTGATTAGACGGAAATCAGACAATGTAAATATTTTGTTGTGTGAAAATGTGTGCATCATTTTGTAAATATGCAGGGACAGGGCGCTGGGGCTTTTGAAAAATTGAATGCATGAAAATAAAACCTCTACATGTATATGTGCACAAAAATGTGTGCACAAAAATGTGAGCACAAAAATGTGAAAACTCTCTTACTACAATTAGCGGACCCTTTTCACATAAAGATACTACAAAGGACATTTACTGAATCCTTGGTGATATATTATTTCATACTTTATTTTTAGCCCATGTGTTCACACATGCGAGATGATGCCGCGATTTCTGTCTGTCTGTCTGTCTGTCTGTCTGTCTGTCTGTCTGCCTGTGGGTGGGATATCTCGAGAACGGCTAATCTGATCCGAATCACATTTGGTACATATATTTTGTTAGGGAATAACAAAATCTGATTAGTTTTTGCTTTTGGTAGGTGTAGCTTGCATATTTCATGCTTATTTACATAATCAATGATTTCAGAAAGAACAGATATACTGGGATAGAGACTGCAGAGAATTTGCTATAAATGTTGATAACACCAGGGATTATTATGTATGAAAAATAGAAAATGATGAAATGAAAGTTAATAGCTAATTTGATATTTGATGATTACATTAAAGAAAAGACGGTTTTAGACGAATTAAATGCAACCATCGCAAAAGTGAATTAATGGTCATGATCATTTAGCACTTTCACTTCAGCTAATTACTAATTTGCATATTTCACGAACTTTCCCATTTAGGAATTTATATCTCGATTTACATGACAAAAGTTTACGAAACTTATAAGGCATATTTGAGATACACTGATATAACAATCATGAACGTTGTTTTTGATGTTTGAGATAAACTTACTACTAATTTTCATATGTTAATAACTTTACGTATAAGTGATATATCTAAATTGACATGATCAAAGTTGACCATACTTGCGATTGACATTGAAAGTCATAAAAAATCTTACTTCAGGAATTCCTAATTTTTATTTTGACTAACTTTCCTAATTTAGAATATATCTGGATTGACTCGATCACAGTACAGAACTTGCTAAGTATGTTGAAGGAACTGTGATATTTAATAATCAAAGGTTAGTTTGGATTTGTAACATAACATAACCAATAACAAATTTGCATACAAGTATCCAACGCAGTTAAACTTCCTGGATCCTTAATTTACTTTCTTTTCAAACATTAGCTAAGCAAAGCCGTGAGCAAAGTTTTGACAATCTACTTTGCATCGAATGAGGTTTTCTATCTCACTTATATAATGGACGACAAATATACAAAAGAGATCTATTACAATCCAGAGATAGGTTTTGACAAATTGGCAACAGTGTATAGAAAAACAAACATTGGCAGTAAGCAGGTAAAAGATTGGCTTCCGACTAAGCTGAGCCATATATTGCACAGGGTCATTCAACCTAGTAGATGTCATAAAGTTTTATGACAAAAATAGATGAAAAAATTGAGGCACCATAAGGCCGTGGTTACTTTTTGAAGACTTGGGCAACGAAACAATTCTTTCAAACCAACCCTTTGAAAAGGGCAGGGTATTTTATTGCCACTTTTGTCTGACAGTACTTACATGGTAATAGTGGTAAGACATGTCAAATCTCACTTCTTGAAAGTACGAAGAAAAATATATTTTGTCAAGTTAAATAATTTTCTGTAAAGGAATGGTGCATGTAATTTATACAGCCAAGAACCCAGGGATCTTTTTGAAAAGGGGATTTGTTTGCTATTTTATCACTTTTGTTCATAAATTGGCCAGATAAATGCATCTCATCTTTGAAAACTACGGTAGTCTTTGAAATGCGAGGGGGTATGCTGCCCTGACTGATGTGATATTTTTTCTTAATTGGATACATGGTTGCTCAGGTGGTTTGTTTACAGATTTGGGATTCTCGTGGGACTTTCTTTCGGGTGGGTGGACATTCATTATCTTCGTCCTTGATTCCCATGCTGCCCGGTTCATGATGCATGATAAGTCATTCAGCTTAAATCGCTTCTGCATTGGTTTTGCGATTATAACCCCCTCAAGGATGTCCCTCCTCTATACCACATTGTTCAATGTCACCATCATCCCGTTTACTAGTCTCTTGCAGTGTTGCACCATTTTGGGGGTTGGACCGGCAGTTGTGTTCCCTTTCCAGTTCACCTCCCTCATCCTGACTTTTGGGGTTTCTATCTCCAAATACTTCCTCTTCTTCCTACGGGTTAGGATAAACCCCTCAGGCAAGCGCGGATGGGCAACAACTGTCTCCCAGATGGTTTTGTTATGTGCCTATTGGTTAACTGTATTGGGGAATGACGCCTGTCACTTTCATAACTCAGTGAGAGACTTAATTTGGGGAATGAATGCTACCAGGGTTCAAGGACTGTGATGGAAGGTGAGACGCAACTCTCCCAAACCATATGTTAAAGCCACCAAACAGACATACAAATCGTGGGGCAGTCTAGCCTGAGGCACAAAAACTCCCGGTTGCCTTTGTGGCACAAAACCCTCACCCCACCGTCTTACCATAGCCTTGGTTGCCACCCTCTTTAGGTTTCTTCCTTCCCCTCCTCCTCGAATTCCCATTCTGACCAGTTCAGGATGTGTGATACATCGTTCAGCTTAAATTTCTTCTCCACTGGTTTGACCACGATATTCCCTTTAGTGAGGTCCCTCCTCGAAAAAAACCCAGTGTTCACCTTCACCATCTTGCTGTAGATTGTGTTCATAATCAGTTTTATCCATTGCTGCAATGGGTAGTTCTTGGTACTAGGAAGTACTGAGAGGTGAAGAATGGCCCTGCCAGCCACTGTATGACCAGGGCAGGTGCAGATCAGTCAGGAGGCCTGTCAGCTAATGGGTAGCTCCAGCTGCCTAAGGAGAAAACGACAAGGGTGCTGCAATATGCTGCGCTCACTTTTCAAATGAGGAAGAGCACCTGGATGTACTGTTGCTTGAAAATTAAAAATACTGTTGCTATTTCCTCAATAAATAATAATACCTACTTTTACTCTAATTCGCATACATCTCTCTTACAATAATATTTCAGGTACTCTTCCATATTCGGAAAGTGAGTGGGGCATTTCTCAACGCGCTCGCAATTTTTCTTATGAATGACACCATAACGGCAGTGTGAGAGGCCAAAGAAGCATCACAGTACACAGGCCCAGCCTCGTAATCTGCGCCTATGGAACGCAGGGCAACCGTTGTACGTGCACTCCCATCCTCTGGTCGCCTCTCATTGAATCCTGGTTGCAGAAACCGTTTGTAGCCTTCTGGTAGTAGAAGCCCTTCACAGTATGAAAAGCAAGCCTTGCCACTGCTGTGGACTCACATATCCATGATTTCCTGTACTTATCCAGAACTTAGGAAATAGTGCCATTGTGGCCTACAGATTTCGTGAAAGTGCCAAGGGAAAGTCCATATATGGACGAAAGAGTAGAACTGCTTCTAACCTACCAAGAGATTAATTCTTCATGGGATAGGAACAGACCCGGACGAGCCTGTAGCACAGCTCAGATATCGTCGAGAATTGCCACAGTGTGTCCTGATCGATCATACAGAAGGAAATAAGAGGGGCAAGATTGAAGTGGGAGCCTCTGCTCCTTGCTGGATCTGTTTGTATCGTGCGTGTCCAATCCCATAGCTCCTCCTAAACTCTCAGAACCCAACCTCGCCCGTTCGTATCTCGTCGTAGGATGAGTGAGGGTGGAATATTGCCTTCTTGGCATGGTTCTCCTCTTGACAAGATTGTTCCTACTGATGTCTTCTCATTTCAGCAAGTGAGCGTTCCTACCTGATCACATGAGTGCCAAGAGGCTTAATGTTTAAAATTAAGGATGAAAAAATAATTGAGCATTCCTATAAAGTATATATTACCTAAAGGTATACAAAATAGCTATGGTAGAGGAAGGGTATAGAGCACATGCAAACGGTGTTTGGGGCTTAAAATATTCTAAATTAAGGATTGAAATGGAATAAGTGATCCATCTAATAAAGTATACATTACCTATAAGTATACACATTAGATATGAGAGCGGGAGGGGTGTGGACCGCACCTAAACGGTGTTTTGCGCGAGTTTCGTGTTTTGGCGAGAGTTACGTGTTATGGAGCCTCCAGGGTGAAATGGAGGCTTAGAAAGAGGGGTGTTCTCACTATAATCCTGGAAGCGGTAGTCCTATACAACTTACAGGCATATAATGTAAATTGCATCCCAGGTAACTTTAAATCCAATATCAAAGCAAATCAGGTATTTTGGTGACTCTGAAATTCACAATTTAAGGTGGCATACTGGACAAAGTCTTCACGACAATTTCCTAATACCAAGGCCATGAGTGTTCTTTATGATATCTCTTAGAGATATATGGTATGCGATCTACTAGCTGCTCCTTGTTAAAATTTGGTCATACCACCATTATTTAATGCAAGCTACAGTCAATGCTCAAATGCCTTGAAAAGTATAAATTATTTGCGCAAGTTTACAACTTCGCCGTATCAAGGTTATGTGGCACAAGCACATTTATAAACTTTGAACGGTAATCACTGTTGAGGAAGCAAACACCCCTTCCATATTACATTCACCCACAATCAAATTTGCTTTTACCAAAGTGTGTAGAGGGACTGTGAAATGTAGAAAAGGTGTCGGAGAAAGTTAGAGAAATTTGACGTGAATTAGATACGAAGAGGTGAGGCTCATGCACCTTCAATTTAAGAAAAACAAGTCATTGACAATGACATAGTCCCCACTTGAAATAGGGGAGTATTAGTCTTGATGGGGCAGGTAAATGTGGTCTTTAAGAAGTATCACTTGAGTGTATATGTTAAGATCTATGGGCACATAGGTCTATGTTGTTTTTCCCAATTTGAAACACATGAGGCATGTCTAAGTTATGGTTCTAAATCGAGAAAATAGATAAGACCTCTAGCTGTATTGGCCAGCCAAGAAATACATATGTGGATAATAAATGATGTCCAAGATGTGACATCTTAAGGTCTAATATCCTATCAAAATTGGAGGGTATAGAACTTGTGGTTACTGAGTTATGCATATATATGTATAATCAAGGTAAAAAGTCATCGAGATCACATGACATTTTGAAAAAAGAATATTGCTAATTAATCCCTATATGCCAAAAGTCAGACATCTAGCTCGATACGCTTGCCCAGAATTAGATATGTACATAATCAATGTGGTAAAGCGTGTGTTGTCATAAGGTCGCCCATCCTACTTAATGTAAAGGACATAGCACTTGTGGTCACTTATTTATTGACAAAAATGTATATTTTAGGTAAAAGGTCATAGAGGTCACATGACATTTGATCAAAAAATTTCTATTCTATAGTTATCCCTATATACGAAAAATCAGACATCCAGCTCTATTGGCTTGCTCAGAATTAGATATGTGCATAATTAATGAGGTACAGTATGGTATGTGGCACCGTAAGGTCTTCCATCATACCAAATATGAAGGGTTACCACTTGTGGTTACTGAGTTATGGACTAATATGTATATTTCAGGTCAAAGGTCATTGAGGTCACGTGACATCTTGTCAAAAAAATTGTATTGCTAAGTTATCCCTATATACCAAAAATCAGACCTCTAGCTCTATTGGCTTGCTCAAAATTAGATATGCATATAATTAATGAGGTACAATATGTAGCGTCATAAGGTGTCCCATCATGCCATACATGAAGGGTGTAGCACTTTTGGTTACTGAGTTATGGACAAATATATATATTTGAGGTCAAAGGTCACTAAATCTCACATGACAATTAGTAAAAAAAAATCGTATTGCTAAGTTATCCCTATATACCAAAAATCAGACCTTTAGCTCTATTCGCTTGCTCAAAATTAGATATGCACATAATTATTGAGGTACAATATGTGGCGTCATAAGGTGTCCCATCATACCATACTTGAAGGTTGTAGCACTTGTGGTTACTGACTCATGGACAAATATGTATATTTGAGGTGAAAGGTCACCGAGGTCACGTTACTTTTTGTCAAAAAAATTGTATTGCTAAGTTATCCCTATATACCAAAAATCAGACCTCTAGCTCTATTGGCTTGCTCAAAATTAGATATGCGCATAATTAATGAGGTACAATATGTGGCATCATAAGGTGTCCCATCATACCATATATGAAGGGTGTAGCACTTGTGGTTACTGAGTTATGGACAAATATGTATATTTAAGGTCAAAGGTCACCGAGGTCACGTGACATTTTGTCAAAATATCTGAGATATCATCGTGAATGGAGGGACATGACCCAATCTATAAGCCCCCTGGACTTCATCCATGGGGCTAAAAACTGTGTCACCGCATCCTTTTTGCTATATGAATACGATGAGAAACTAAAGTTTTATTTTACTTGGCCTTATACATGGGATTCTATGAAGAGCTGACTTATACATGGGAGTCTATGGACTAACTTATACATGGGAGTCTATGGACAGCTGCCTTATACATGAGAGTCTATGGAGGTGGAAACTAAAAAGTCCTCTAACGCGGCCAAATTTGATTGCATTGTGAAACAAATCGACGTGCATCTGTATGGGGCAGGGTACTATCCTTGTGCAAAGTTTCAAAGAAATTGACTAGGGCATGACTGAGATATCTGCGTGAACGGACGGACGGACGGACGGACGGACATGACCCAATCTATAAGTCCCCACGGACGAACTAACAATTACTGTATACAATTACCTGGTAATAAACTGTCTTAGTGTCATCTCTTCGACAAACTCTGTAGCATATCTGTCTACTGCTATAAAATGTATAGCTCATCAACATAGTAGATGGTTAAATGCAATGGAAATGGTACGATATCTGACCGCCAACGTTTAACTGATACAGACATACTGCTGTATGTACAAACATGTAGCATTAATCTAGGAGCTGATAAATGTGAGACTCGAGAAACGAATTCACAAACACCATTGAAGAGCTCTGCAATCAATGCTATAAAAGTTTACTTTAAATTTATAAATGGCTATTTAAGGTATTTAATTTTGTAAACTGGAGACCTTTGACACACTTTACCATTCAAAGGTGTAAGCATTGTGGACAATATTTCCAGGTTTACATGTAAGTGGGTACACCTTTTATAGATAATATAGAACTGCAGATTGCCACTCTCATTTCCAGTCAGTGTATAAAAATACATATGGCAATAAAATGGCATAGCTGCCTCTTGACACACTTCCAACTTTGCTGTTAAACTTGGTCTTGGAAAGGTAAAGAATTGTATACCTATGTAAACAAATCTATATTGCTTTTACTAAATTATACCAGAAATGCGAAATGAAAATGGTCAAATATCGTCATTAGGTTCGGAACTGTGTTTCAGGCAATCACTTAATTGTACATTTGCTCTCCACGACGGTATTAGTTACTCTCTCACCATTTTGAGGACTTTGTGCATTGTGAAGAAATCAGCACTTGACTGACAGTTAACGCCTTTCCTTATTAAAAAAGTATTGAACTTGGAAAACTTAAAATTGTTCGATGTTGACTCTGGTAAGGGCTTTTCAAATGATATCCCAAGCCAGTGAAACAAAGCATGCTTATCTTAAAGATTACACTCGTTAGCACTGAAGCATTCCCTATTGGACGCACTAATTCTGTGAAGGTGCAGGATTAAGATTACGTTGTAGTCATTTCGGGCGTAGAAGCTGTGCCTGTTGAAGAGCTCTCAACAACCGTATCTTAATAGGCAGATGTGGTTGGCTCTATTAATCTCCAGAGTGCTAAACTCCCAAAACTTTACCTGACGGTGGTCGCCTATACACTGGCTTCACAAGAACACGTCATAGTTCACGTAGAGAGTGTCTTTCATGCTTTCAAAATAGTGGCTTTGTAGAACACATAAGAGTGCTTATCTTAACATATCAATCAACCAATCAATCAACCAATCAATCAATCAATCAATCAGCAAAATTATATGGCGTCGAAATCCAAAAACAGTGTTTTGCTCTGTGACGCTCAATGGCTAAACCTCATTTATGCTGTGGAGAACACGTGCGGTGTCAGTTTTCTTTGGGGGATTCTCTGATGTCGCGTGGTCATGCGTCCCTTAGTTTAGGTGCCGCGTATCAAAATGTACGGCTACCACATACAAGTGACGGTTTTGTTGGTTGTACATGTTAAAAGTCTCTTGGTAGATGAACGGAGTTTATGAGTTTGAATATAGGGCTGGAGTAAATCAATGACGCACTCAAGAGTCTCGTTGTGAATAATCTTAAAAGCAAACTTTTGTAGCCAATCCTGAGACGAGCTTGTAACCAATGGACATTGGTAAGAAGTGGGATGATAGGAGTAAATTTCCTGGTGCATGTGATTATTAGTCCCCACGGACACCGTCCGGGGGGACTTATAGGTTTGGTCATGTCCGTGCGTCCGTGCGTCCGTGCGTCCGTCTGTGCGTGCGTCCGTCCGTCCGTTCACGCAGATATCTCAGAGACGCCTGGAGCGATTTCGTTCAAACTTGGTACAAGGATAGTACCATACCTCATACAGATGCACGTCGATTTGTTTCACAATGCGATCAAATCTGGCCGTGGTAGAGGACTTTTTAGTTTTCACCTCCATAGACTCCCATGTATAAGGCAGACCATAGACTCCCATGTATAAGGCAGACCATAGACTCCTATGTATAAGGCAGTCAATAGACTCCCATGTATAAGGCAGTCCATAGACTCCCATGTATAAGGCAGTACATAGACTCCCATGTATAAGGCCAAGAAAAATAAAAATTTAGTTTCTCATCGTATTCACATTGCAAAAAGGATGCAGTGACACAGTTTTTAGTCCCCACAGATAAAGTCCAGGGGGCTCATAGATTGGGTCATGTCAGTCCATGAGTCCATCCACGTGAGTCCATCCATTCACGCAGATATCTCAGACACTTTGACAAAATCTCATGTGACCTTGGTGACCTTTGACCTCGAATATACATATTTGTCCATAACTCAGTAACCACAAGTGGTAAACCTTTCATATATGGTATGATGGGACACCCTATGACGCCACATATTGTACCTCATTAATTATGTGCATATCTAATTTTGAGCAAGCCAGTAGAGCAAGAGGTCTGATTTTTGGTATATATGGATAACTTAGCAATACAATTTTTTTGACAAAATGTCACGTGACCTTGGTGACCTTTAACCTCAAATATACATATTTGTCCAT
>LD346544.1:85347-111741 GCA_001465055.1 Ptychodera flava
ACATATACACTTTAGTGATACTTCTTAATGACCTCATTTCCCTGCCCCCTCAAGACTAATACTCCTATTACAAGTGGGGACTATGTCATTGTCAATGACTTTTTATTATCGCTGCAGTATTTTGAGCTCGTTGTAACAGACCTATAGTGTTTTCTTGGAATCCATATAAAAGTAATTTATAATAGTCAAATTTGGTTGTCAAAGTTGCATGTATCGGCACATGTAGCCTCCTATAAATCCAACCAAACGGAGATGGCTGTAAATTGATTTGCAAGTGTACACAATCTGCTGACTGAACATGTGATTATTGTCAAAGATTATGCCGATAGTACGAGCAGATGAGACGCGTATGATGGAAGTAGAACCAGTGTTGACATAGTTTGCTGGAGCAGGTGCAGTTGAACTTGGAGCGAATCTAAAGGGCTTCTGTTTTGGTTCCGTTGAGCTGGAGTTTATTGTGAGTCATCCATTCCTTGATGTCATGAATAACCGTTTTGCCCGAGGGTAAGGCTACAGGGGAGTCATACTTGTGAAAGATAGGATCATGCTTGTGAATTTAATTTCCTAATGGAGCAATGTAAATGGTGAGCAAAAGAGGGCCAAGAACAGATCCCTGTTGTGGCACCCAGACATTGAGTTCGGGTGGTTCACTGATGAAATCGTTAATTCTGACGGACGGGTCCCTTCGTATCAAGTGTGTTGTGTTGCACTTGAGTGCAACACCAGAGATAGCAAGATGAGAGAGTCTGTGAAGTAATATTTTGTGATCGATGGTACCGAATGCAGCCGAGAGGTGAACGGGAATGAGTATAACATAATTGCCAGAGTCCAAGGATGAACAAATGTCACTGTGCACTTTCAGGAGGGCAGTTTCTGTACTGTAAAATTCCGTGTATGCTGATTGAGATAGTGGAAATAACATTGCAGATAGGCGATTCTCTTAAATTGTACGCGAATTTATGATGGGCACATGTCAATTTACAGGTTTCTGGTGAATTTATTAAAGGCATAAAATATTTTTATGGTCTGTGAACTATGAAAACAGGTTCCTAGATGTCTTGCCCCTTCTGTTTGCACAGTTACCAGCTGATAAAAGAAGGCTGCTGACCTTTTGACCCATATGATGTTGAATGTCAAACATATTGACAGACAGCAAATTTCCCTTCCACATAACTGTGATGAAACATGCCAACAAATTCTACAAATTCAAAACATGATTGTAAATTCGACTTCGTCTCGTTTCTAACACAGAATCTATCATTTTTCCTGGTGACACTTCATGGCTGCGTACATAAAAGTGACATTGTTTACAGTAACTTGTCACATCAGTGGCAGACAATATTTTCCCGCCAAACCCACTCACTAAAATAATAATAATATATTTCAAATTTTAGACAAAACTTTATTCAAGCCAAATTGTTAGCTCATATAAAATAGCAAAAAAGCTTGTGTAATAATGACTGACTCTGTCAAAGTAATTAATTTTTTAGGATATGGTCTCTCTTATGTTGAGGGATAATCACGTGCACTCTTTTAGAATATGCAGAAAAACATACATAAAAATCTGAGTTGAAAAGTTTAAATTTTACCTTTTTCGAAATGTATAAATGTTATGCGGGGAAAATAGAATTCTTTAGTCACATGACAACACCTGTGACTATTTCTCATATTCTACATGTTATAGCGTGGAAAACGAATATTTGACCCAATTTAAGTCAATGCTGATCATATAAAACAATTTGTTTCGATTCAAGTATGTAAGTATGTACATTCTTGTTCAGCAAATTAGTCATATGCCATCAGCAATTCTTTAGGAGAACACTGGAGAACACAAGTATATTCACCCTTTGGGGATGCATAGTATTAAGAAACAGTAAATTAAACGATAAACTGCCAAAGAAGACCAACTTTCAACTTCCTCGTCTAATATTTTGCCTCCAAGAAAATACATCACTGAAACCGCTGGGGAATTTTTAACTCTCGAAATGGAATGAAAAATGCAGAGTTGTCAAAGATTGATAAGCACCAAACTTAGGTCCCAAAAATCTACAGCTTCTGCCGCGAGACTAAAGATTACTTGATTCCGTATAGTAATTGGGTTTCTTTACAGCAATTACCTGGCGGTAGGAGGTCTGTACTTCTCAAATTATTCATGTACACTAACGTTATAAAATAAGCCTGAATCAGTTTGGTGTACTTCCTAAATCAGTCAATATTATCGTTATCTTGTTATTCCCATCGCAACTTCCATGGGAAATTCCAATGGCACATTGACTGGCTAAGAGGATGTAGTATTACTGCGTACAGTTTCAATTGTCCCGTTGGGTATGTGTTAAATACATCCACTCAGCCTCCTAGACGTCCTAATTCACCAAAACAAATTTCTCAGTGATATTTAGTGACAAAAATTTAACCATGCACTCGTAATAAAATTACCTGTGTCAAAGTGTATAGGGTGGCTGTGAAATATAGAATTAAAAGAATATCTGAAAAAATTGTGCGAAACTTTGATGTCGACTTATTATGAAGAGATGCAGCTCATGAGCTTTTAATTAGAAAAAAAGCAATTTAATATTTACTGATTTAATATAGAATGACAAGAACACCTGTTGAATAGCAATAAATAGCTCATCGACAAGGTAGAAGTTCAGACGCAATAGAAGCAGTGTTAAGTTAAACAGAAAACCTTTTATCTGCATAGACCCATTGCCCTCATTAGCCATAATTCATCCATGAGCAAACATGTGGCGAGCTCATTAGGGTGACGAACATTCTTGCGAAACAAACAGAGCTACACATTATGCTTTGAAAACTGATTGTTAATCGGAATCTTAAACGCTGGCAGCATTCTAGCGCTCACAATATTTTTTAAGGCTCTTTGAAACAACAATTTTAATAAATCTTACATACATGCACATGTAAAGCTTTGTCTATCTGCTAGCAAAAACAACTTTTTACACATTACAATGAAGGGCAAATTCTTCCCTGCTGTTCAGTTTTTCAAAACCATGTATATTGAATATAATAGCGGCTCTTGGAATTATGCTTTATTAAAGCATAGAGCCTCGATTGATTACTCTAAGGAAAGCTTATCGTGCTCACCGACACGTGATTGCATCTCATAAACAAGGAAGCTTGCAATGGATTTACAGTTTGTTGTGAACATAGATCATTTCTATCAACGGTTCGCGGTTTAGTATATGGAGCCAGGATTTGAAAGTGTCGCAATTTTGACTGTTTTCACCCACGATGAGACTTTGACACTTGGATCAAGCAAGCCAGATATTTGATATTCACATTTATACATGGAAGTATAATGGACCTATCTAAAATGATTCTGTTGGTGAATTCGGAATCCTGTCTGCTAGTGTTAATTACCCTGTACAAGATCAGCATAGATGTAGGCAATGCAATAGTAGTGATGACTGCCTATCTGTCCTAGATTAGGTTAGACAAAGTCACCGTGAACCTAAAACATGCGGACGTTGCTGAGAGACTGTAGTTGAAACAGAAAATTTTGGCCTCTTTGTCGGAACTGTTCCGTTGACTTATTTTATCACAGTTTTGTCAGTCGAGGTAGGTATGGTAAAGAGCCTCAGAGGTCGATAACTCATATGCACTACGTGCACAGAGACACTGTAAAAGTCATGCTAATAAGAGCGTTTATATTGTCCATTTGCATAGTCTACAGCTAATGAGTGGTAGTTTTCCACGGGTACTAACAGTATTTACAGATATGAAATATATAAAACAAAATTAATCTCAGATATGGTGAGGATCACAGTAATAGCCCTCGAGAAACTAGTCGAGTCCGTGTCCCTAACAAAAAATACACAGAAAAAACGGTTATACATTACTGTGTTGGATGGCAAATTTGTATGTACACATGAAACCGTAAGAAATTGCTCTACCAAAAGTTATAGCATTACAGGTGCTGGGCGTGCCAAGCAGATGCGATAGTGTTCTCACCGTCGTAATTTTGACAAAATCTTGAGGCATGTAACATGATTACACATACAAATGTCATGCAGTTTTTATGCTTTAGAAAGTATATGAAAATGTACTATTCAACCGTGAATACACACTTTTAAAGTTGTTGGTTTACACAATATAATAATATAATATGGGAAACAAACACTGCTCTATTGCATATTTCTATTGCAAAGGAGTAGTAGGTGCTCTATCACTATGATTGGAGGACTTTATGACATGTAGAACATAAAATACCTCTGACGCCTGGTTCTCACTTGACGCCAATCCATATATGTAACGCGCTGAAGGTTGAAAAATTAAAATTAGTCGATGGTGATCGTAATAGTGGCTTTTAAATCAAATGCATGACTTTTTCGGCACGAAAATCCATGTAAATATATAAGTTTAATTATTTACCTTGTAGTCATTTCGGGTATCTGAGCTGTGCCTGTGGAAGTATTAGCGACAGTACAAGCGACGGCACGTTCGTCGAGGCCTGTGGCGTTCGCCATTATCAATCTCAATCTAAAAATTCTGGAAAGCCTACCTCACCGTGGCTGAATGAAGAATGCTAGTCATATGAACACGGGGATCATTGCGTGTTGAAAACACTGAATGTAAAAATGCTCCTAGCCCACATCAGGGGTATATTTAAAGTATTGATTTGTAACACATTAGTAATAAATGACTCAATACTTGTCAGTTATTCCTCCAGAAAAGTAAGGACAGACTGCATAAGTCTGAAAACTGATTCCATGTCATTGTTTTGCAAATATACAATGTCCGTGGAATTCTCAAATCATGAACCTTGGTGTTGTACCGATATCAATCGTCACTATGGGAAGGCGATTTCGAAACATGAAACATTTCCCAATGTGTAAAATGTAAAACGTGACAGACACAAAAAGTTGTTGTTGTCATAGTGGACCGTGGTTATCTGTGCCTATTGGTCTCTGCAGTTCATGTGCCTATTGGCTGTACTAATCTGTCATTTTGAATACCATCATACTACATTGGAATTCAAAAGACGTTTTACACTCTGAGCACAGAAACATATTTCCCCCTCATTCCTCAAGCTGCTTATGTTTCTACCCATCGATTGTCTTGTAACTCTTAATTTTAATGCCTACACAGGTTGAAGTATTTCATCATCGCAGATGTAAGTTTGGAGAGAGGTGTGCGATTTAATCACGCCCTGACATGCATGTCGCAGTAATGAATGTCAGAAATGTACATCAGAACAGCTGCAGGTCAACCCATCGTTGCATTCTTTGGTCTCTAACATCTAGTTGTCTCAGGCGAATAGCCTTGTAGGCCAATTGACATTAAGCAACCTGCCTCCCTGCTCACTGTACCGTGGATTCTATATAGGGCAATATGCAGAGAGGGGAGGGTGAACAACTCCCATAGTCCACATTTTCTTCCATTTTCATCCAAAGGTAGACTTAATTTGATAACAGGAACTTTTAGGCGGTATTGTTTACGGGCATAAGAACGGAAGCGGTTCAAGGAGAGAGAGACAAACTACCGAATAAAAAAGTCATCGTTGATGACATAGTCCCCGCTTGTCCATTTTGTTATAATCTTTGGTGTCTAGGTAGCTGTGGAATGACATTGATGCAAAGGGTGCATCAGGCCTGTGACTTGCATAACAAAGTAATCTGAGGAACATTCAATAAAATTGACCCATCTCTGCCGGTAATGACCATTGAAGGAACTTTTGAATACATCACACATAACGATGCCCCCACTGCCTCTAGTGTCATGATGGCACATACTATACACATGGTTTGGTGGAAATTTAGAAATGGTATGGGATCGGGTATGTTGTTGTAATCAGCCATTTCGGATCATATAATGAAACAAATTAATGTGCACAAGAATGCAGCCATATCACGTTTAAACAAAATCAGTCCATAGAAGGACAGTGACCAATGTTTATGTTTCAAAAACATAAAAAATTACACCAAAATTGAAATCAAATGACTGTCTATTGACCATATGGATCATAGCACAAAATTAGTAGACATGCATATATATGCCATAGTACTTTATCTTTGTACCAAGTCTCAACAAAATTGGATAAGGAATATTTGCATATGATTAAGCCTCAAAGACATGAAGAAATCCAAAAATGACCATCTGGCGGCGATATTGGGGAAAAACGACAATCTGGCAACCATATTGGAACATGTCACAAAGTACATTGACATGTATATGTATGCCATAGTGCATGATCTTTGTGCCAAGTTTGGACAAAATCGGTGTAATGACCTTTGAATTAAGCTTCAAAGACATGCTAAATTCCAACAAAATGGCAGTTCTGCAGCCATATTGTTTGATCAAAATCGGTTCAAGGATTTTTGAGTTATGATTCAAAGACATGAAAAAATCGCAAACAAAAAGGCAGCCTCACGCCCATATTGGATCGTATCGCAATATATTTCGAGATGCATATGTAGGCAATAGTGTTATGCCTTTGTGCCAAGTTTGATCAGAATCGGTTCAAGGATGTTTGAGCTAATGGTTCAAAGACACTAAAATCGCAAACAAAATGGCCGCCTCACATCCATATTGGATCGTATCGCAATATATTTCGAGATGCATATGTAGGCAATAGTGTTTTGCCTTTCTGCCAAGTTTGAACAGAATCTGTTCAAGGATGTCTGAGTTATGGTTAAAAGACATGAAAAATCGCAAAAATATGGCCACCTTGCGGCCATATTGGATCGTATCGCAAAATAAATCCATGTGCATGTGTAGGTCATAGTGCTTTGCCTTTGAGCCGAGTTTGAACAGAATCGGTTCAAGGATGTTTGAGTTATGGTTCAAAGACACAAAAAACCGCAAAAAAATGGCCGCCTCACGCCCATATTGGATTTTATCACAATATAATTCTACATGCATATGTAGGCCATAGTGTTATGCCTTTGTGCCAAGTTTGAAGAGAATCGGTTCAAGGATGTTTGAGTTATGGTTCAAAGACATGAAAAATCGCAAAAATATGGCCACCTTGCGGCCATATTGAATCGTATCGCAAAATAAATCGATGTGCATCTGTATGTCATAGTGCTATGCCTTTGTGCCAAGTTTGAACAAAATTGGTTAAGCAGTGTCTGAGAAGCGGCTCCGGACGGACAGGACCCAATCTATAAGTCCCGCTGGACTTCGTCCGCGGGGACTAAAAAGCAAATATTTGTTTAAGGACATGCCAAACAGCGTATGCAGGGGCGTGTGGATAATTCAGGCACGTATATGGGAAGCGAAACCCGTGTTAAGGGCGAACTGTTTTAGCTCTATTTCGATTATAGTTGGCAGATTTTACAGTCATACTGACAGGGTTCAGCAATAGGAACTTTGCATTTCCAAATTTTTTTAATTGGCGAATAGGTTTCTTCGGCGGAGGGCGTGGGGGCGGGGGCAGGGGTGGTGGATTACTTTTTGACGACATCAAAAAGTGGCTGACCCCACATTCAAACTTCCGAAAACGGGTGACCCTATTCTGTATGCGCCCTTAGGAACTGATCAGTTTCTTCGGCCTGGGGGTCGTGGATTATTTTTGCTGATGTTTAAAAGTGCCTGACACCCCATTCAAACTTTCGAAAACACGGTGACCCCATTCCAAATTTAGAAAACAGGGTATGAGCCCATGTCGAAATTGAAAAACACATAAATTTACACGGTCTTAGTATTTTGTTTGCTTTATATAATGACTCGGATAGAGCATGTGCGATACTACACAAAATACACAGCTCATAGTGTGCTCCACACAGGACTGGACCAATAGTTTGTTTCATAAGTAGTCCTGTACACATTTTGATTTATGGTGTCAAATGTACCAGCATAAGCACGTGCAAGATGGTTGACATGCAAACGGATACGTCGGATATGCGTGAACATGCCAGTCGAATTTCTGTACTTTGAAAAGGCACTATGAAACGTAGTGTCATTAAAGTTTGCATGGCCTTTCATTTTTCCCAAAGTGCAAATGTCGGGGAAAGCTGTCACTGTGATTTCGTTATTTACTGTGATATCGATTGACTGGACGGGGTCATAAACAACGTGACCTTCTATCTGCCCCTGATAAAAAAATTAGCAAAACTGCCATGCAAGTTGCCATGCAAGTTGACGTCACTAAACGACAAAAAATTCAAGGTGACCTTCTCAGCTGTGGAGTACTACAGCCACGCGACATGAGGACATTGATTAACAGTAAGCATGTTGGAGACGAGACACATCTTTCATTCCATTTGCGTCCATAACAAAAAACTTACTTTTGCCAGAGTTTTCAAATGGACAGGTCAATGTAGAATCAAGAGAATATCAGAGAAAATTGTCAGACTTTTTAAAATTGACTAATTACATAGAAATACACCTCATGAACCTTGTATTTCTTTAAAACGTTAGCAAATATGAGCGTTAGGGACTGTTTAATGCCGCCTACTCATCAAGAAGCTATCAGAAGTTTAGAAGCACTAGCAGCAATACAACGTCCAATCGAATGCTTAATCTTCGCATGCCAATTGTTACTGCCAGCCATAATTCATTTAGTACAAACATTTAGTGAGCTTGAGTCACAAAAAGTCACGCCAAACACAAACATAAATGTAGAAACCTTTGACGGTCGTTTCAAACGGTCTTAACTTAGAAAATATTTTGGACACTGGAGTATTTCCAGCTACAAGCTGCAAACACAACGATCAGTGATTATTAACGGCATCATGTGAAGAACTCGTCCTTCATTTATGTCAATCATGAGGGACTTTGGGAAGTGAAGGATACTCACTTATCACGGTTCTGTTGGCATTATACTTTATTCAAATAGAAAGTACCGATTGAATGCTATATGATTAAATAAATGCTCTGTCACAGAATTTATCACGGTCATCCACGGGCGATTGCATCTCATAAACAAGGACGCTCTTATATTGAGTACATACATGATTTGATTTGAGTATGGCGATTTCTATCCAGGTTGTGTTGTTCAATATCATGCATTGCAAATTGAACCAGGATTTGAGAGCATAGGAAATTTGACTTTTTGTCACCAGTGAACCCGTGATGAAACTTTAAATTTACTCTTGTGTCTAAGCAAGCCAGATGTTTTGGTTACTTTGAAATTTGAAATTTCATCCCAGTGCATTGGAAGTATAACTGGCTTATCTGAATATACTTATGTTACTGAATTTGGAATATGCAATGCTGTACAGAATCTACATATGCACACAGATGTGAGCAATGCAATATTAGCAATGGCGACTAGTTGTCTGACCTAGGTTTAAGCAGACAGAGTCACCATAAATGTAACACACGCGGACGTTGCTGAGAGATGGTCAATAGTATTAACGGACAAATTCGCATTTGTGCGGTTGTTTATCTTTGTAGTCGGGGTACGAGCTGCGGTGGGCGTATTGAGATCATACGACATGAGGACATGAGTTGAGAGGAACTTCAAAAGGCGAGGCACATGCATCACTTAGGGCTTAGTGCAAGAATTTTCACAAATCTTCACTGAAGTCCTACAAGCTAACAGATGTACCTGAAAGAACGTCTGACCAACATTTTTTTCTCCTAACAAAACATATCGAGTGTAATGCTGATATTGATTAAAGTTAAAATTTTCTCTACGCGGATTTTGAAGGGTGGAAATACACTTGCGAACATATATTGCAAAGGAGAGACTATTCAAGCGTTAAATGTGAGATGTTACTTTAGAGCTTTTTTTCTTTTAATTTTCCATGGTAACTGCTAATACCAATGATGAAACTGGTCAATGGTGTGTCAAAATTTCGTGTATTTGCAATAATGGTCTTTAACATCAATGACACATTATTTTGTAAAGTCTTAGCGCGTAAGCCATTATCAATCGAAGCGTTTAAGAAGGTATAAGGGCATTTGTCAATGGTACCTCGTTTATAAAGGACAGCCGTGAGTAAAGTTTACAATATGAATGTTACATAATTAGCATGGAAAAAGTCAAGCGTACCCATTTAGTGAAGAAGAATAGCATACATGATCAACATGGTGAAACTTTCGACTTGTAACTGAAAACTTTATTTACTTTCAATATGTTTGTTCCTTTTGTAAAATAGATTTTTCCTTTTCTGCTAAAACAATATTATAACACACCTCATCCGCAGTCTGTATTCTAATTCGCCAATTGATAGTCACGTGGGGTGCGTTCTTTTCGTGCTGATTCACGTGTACGACATCATCGGGCATCATTTGTTAGAATCTGCCAGGCATCAGTTCCGAAAAATAATGCCTGCTGACGTCAAAAACGACATTGGCGCATGCGCGAACCAGAATGTAAACAAAGATATCATCTGCAGACGATTAAAACGATAATGAGAAATTTCTAGGTTTATCCTACTTTCTGAAGAAGAACTGAATGCTCTGGTTTCTAACAAGGACTCGAAACGGACGAAAACGATATCAAAGGTACATTGAACGTTTTGCAGAAGTATTGCGATCATGTTGGGAAAAACTTTTTCATGCCAAACCACTCCAACGTATAAGTACATGCTACAAGTTTTGTGTATGGTACGTTCTTATGCATGACTGTGGATAAGGTGTGTTATAAAACACATATTGACTGGCCATGAGTCTGATTTTTGGGTGACTCACAGTTCCTTGGGGTACATATGTATGCTGTTTCCCTCATGGCCAGTCAATATGTGTATACTGTCTCAATTCCTTGAGTTACACTTTGGCCTGTATTTGTTTAGTGTCTTATGTTACTTCACCTCGCATTTTTTTTAAATGAACAAATGGGTTGTAAATTTTCACACTAAAAGCCAAGATACGATATAGACACAAAACTTATTGAAACATACAAGAAAATATGGATAAAGTGTTAAGCTGCTTTCCTTTACTACATGTCGAGTTAAACTTTGTCTTATATTTAAATGTGTAGTAAACACCAATTGCCTGGTCATGAGGGCAATAGCGCCCGTCTATTACACCGAGGGGCCGTGTGTGACCAGAAACACATCTCCATTCCCCGAGGCAGTAGGCCGAGGGTTATAGCGATGTGTTTTTGGTAACACACGACCACGAGGGGTAATAGACTTGCGCTATAGCCAAAATAAAGACCAGGCTATAGGTGTTTTATAACACACCACATGCTCATGTTGTATTATCATGTAGTTTTTAATGTGTTTTGATATTTTGCACTGCAACAATCCATTGTGACAAGTTTACTGGACCATCTTTCCACTGCGGTTTCTGTTGTACATGGTACCACTTTCTTTCAAAAATATTCTAAGCATACCTAGCGACATCCTTATAGTTGCACTTTAAATTTTTCCGTCGATGAGCTGTTCAAGTTCCTTCGCTGCTGTAATGTTAGAAAATGTTAGAAAATCTGCTTTAGAGAATGTGTCGTCACCTATCCCGGACGCACATCACGTTCTTATCACCCGCCATTGTTGCAAAGCTGCAGACGACACTACGGTCACGTGACCTGGTACTTTTCCAAATTTAGTCAAAACTATTTCCCAAGGGAAAAACCTTTTCAAAAAAACCCTCTGACGTCACTTTTGTCGATCGGGTGGGGACTAGACGTATCTATTTTCTCGTCACGTGACGTATTCTGGCCAATCGCGACACGGAATGAGCATGTGGCGTGTTATAATACCTTCTATTACTAGTATAGTACTGTTGACGGCGGGATCGAAGTCAGGACTTAGTCTACAATTAAATAGTAGACAATAATAGTCTAAATTGTATAAAATGCGTTGGGTTTGCAAGGCTGGCACTCGATTTTTTATTGTTCAGGAATAATATATTGAAAACCATAGTCAATAGTTACACTAGCTGTTAGTGTGTTGTTTCGTTCGGAACTGCTCCGGTTGACTAATAAATTTATTACAGTTTCTTTGGTAGATATAGTTGAATCAGTGTATCCAAGAGTGGGATAATCCACATGTGACCTATAGTCACACAAACGCTGCATAGGTAATCAACTCCGTAATGTGTCGTTTGTTCATTTGTACAGTGTATAGCCAACAAAATCGTTCAAAACTTTTACCAAATATTTTCCCACTTGTACGAATTGACCTAAGAGATATGAACTGATTGGCGAATTTAACGAAGTTATCGGCAATCTATTACACAGGTGGATGAGATATTTGATTAATCACGTGTGAGATAATGAGAGACTAGTATACCTGTCTACAGGCGTGCCAAGCAGTGCTGTGAGCGTGCCAACAGTCAGAATTTTGGCCATTCTCGAGACATATAATCTGATAATATCTACTAATACATTTTTATATTTTCCATGTTGTATAAACAATGTTTTCATGTATAATTTTTCTATGCCAATTTCGGTGAATTCGATTACATGCCTCAGAAACACACACACACACACACACATACACACACATATATATATATATCTATATATATATAAATTATATATATATATATATATATATATATATATATATATATATATATATATATATATATATATATATATATATATATATATATATATATATGCACACACGAACACAGATGTCCTCGTGGGGAATTACAGTGCTCGATGCGGAAAGCAGAGCGTTATAAATAATATTTTAAATTACTATGATGGGATGGTCCAGCATAGTGGACTATTTCTTCTTCTGCATTGCTATCCAACTCCCTCTAAAGGTTATACTGTAGCGGCCACAGACTAAAGTAAATTGCTGCAGATAATTAGCAGTTGCTTGCACGGGTTTAGTTAATGCAAAATTCTTAGCAGTTTACGAATACATAGATATATTGAGAGTTAGGATGTGCCCTGAAATACAATGATAACATTAAAAGATATATTCAGGAAGAGATGAGGAGTTTGTTTTTCGAAAAGTTTAATTAATAAAAGAAGGAAGGGGACTTCTGAATAATACAGCATTTGGTTTATTGACAAACGATTTAAAAGTTGTTGTTTTGCACATTGAAAATGCGGGAAACAACTTAAGTTAACCTCTCCCCTGTCTTATGTTTGCTTTGCAAAACGGGATTAGTTGCGCCGTCACTATGTTCCCAGGCCTTTAAGACATATTAAATGCGGCAAACCACCAAGCGTACGACCTTCAGGTGATGTCATTTCCAACTGGAACCCTGGTATTTATATCAGATACAAGGCGCGCACTTTTCGTAAATAAAGAATGTCGGCGATCCCAAACGTAAAATCATGTGTTTGGTTACTATAATATTTATATGGATGTAAGTATGAGATTATTACCTGTTGGTCATTTCCGGTGTGCGAACTGTGCCTGTTGAAGTACTCGCTACAGCAGTTTCGTCGAAGCCTGACGCGGTCGCCATCACCAATCTCTAGAAGGTAAATTCCGAGTAGTGTACCTGACTGCGGCTGAATGGGCACTGCCTGTTACACGGAAACATAGACTCCTTTTAGTCTTGTAGTACTGAGTGTAAACAAATGCGCCAAGCTATTGTAAATGGTATTTATTGGTTACATATTACTAATGAATGACTCCAAAAGTAGCAGTCATTCCTCCCAAAGAGGGCTTGACTGTATACTGATCAAACTTTAAGATAATACTTAAGTTTTGTAAATGGCATTCTCAAATAGGGAGCCCTGATATTATATCGATGTTAAAAATTGTACAGCGTACGATATCCTGTGAAACCGTAAAAACATCACACAGTGTTTGATACGTATAGACATTTATACTTAAGTTTTCCATACTTTGACCAAAGACAAGTTATTTCATCTCATTCCTCAATTTGTTTACATTTACATCCATGGATTATATTGTAATTCTGAATGTTAATGCTAGCCTTTAAATGGAATAGGTACTTCATCAGCGCAGATCTGTGAGCGGAGAGATACTGTGTGTGAGCTTGCCAACCCCTGCAACATTTTGGCATGTCCCAGTAATTCGTATCCGCTTACAATGTACGTCAGACACAGTAAACCCATTGTTTCATTCTTTGGTATCCAACATGTCTATCGCCTAGTACACATCGCCACATCGTACCAAAGCGTCCTATCGATCAATCGACTGCTTCCCGCCAATTTCAGCTTAGGTTATGTATGAAAGGTAATGTGCAAAAGGCTAGGAGTGAACAAGATTTATACTCTACTATTAAGATTTCCCTTTGCACTCAAAATAGTAACCTACGTAAGGGTATGGAAGCTTGCATATGATTTCTAGAACTTGTAGACAGTATTTTTTGCAGGTATAATAATGGCACCGATTAAAGGTCAGAGTAACGTACTACCTTATATGAAAGCAGATATTTGTGGCAGGGCATGTCGAATCGCGTACCTGTAAGGGCCCGTCGATAATACAAACAGTTACGGGGCAAGCAAAAGAACTGGTTTAGTCCTTATGCGATTATCGTGTGCAATTTTGCATAAACTGTGTGTTAGGGTTCTGCAATGGATTGTGTGTTTTTCTATGTCGGTGTGTGTCTGTGTATTGCCACTGCGATATCGTTTTTGAAATGTATTGTGTTCAACTAGCCAGCAGTGTAAACTTCAAACAACTTATTTTAGCAATATATTGTATTCGACAGAGTTCAGATTATAAAGTCTTTGTAGGATTGTTGCACTTCCAAACTTTGTTTCTGGGATTTGGATGCGGGGTGCAATGCAAGAGTTAAATTTATCCACGACCCCTAAGTTTGTACATGACGTTTATGAACTCATGTATCTTATTGTAAAAAGAAACTGGTTACGCTACACATATGTAGCCCCATTTTTCCGCTTATGGAGCGATGGAGAGATTGAGAGACACAGAACGATACATACTCAGTCTGGCAGCAACGTAATATCTGGCTTATTGTTATTTCCAATTAAGCCACTTAAAAGAAAATTCTTTGTTTACCATCCTTTGATTTTTGAAAAAACCTACCAGCCAGCCAGGAAAAAACAAACAAATACAGACAAAAAAACACAAGTATATTAACATATGCTCAATTTTAATTTGGTTTTTGTTGGGAAAATAATATATAATGTTAATTTGTGTTTCTTTTCTTAATTTTCTGTGAAAACCTATCAGCAAGCGGATGGCAAACAAAGATTTTTTCAAAGCGCCCTAATAAAATTTAGATGCAACATGCTTCTCAGAATTATCAAGATACATAAATTTACATGTTGTTTTGACAAAAACTATTAATTGGACTTCAAGGAATTTTAAGCAAGGGCAAGCAGTGGCTTATGTCGATTTGAATTTGGACTGATGTGAAGTATTTTGGATGCGATGTTATGACTGTCGCCCTCTAGCGATGTGTTTGCAAACTGGGGAAGTTAAGGATCTTAGAAATAACATGTGGTTGAAGTGGACGTAAACAGTTATAATGTGAGGCATTTTGTCGTTCTCAGTGCTTGAATCGAACAAAGAATATGTGAGAAAATACAAAATACCTGACAAGTGTGTGTCTTTGATTACGTTCCACGCAATTGATAATATTTTAATTAAAATATAATCAAAATATACTGAATAGATTTTATTTTAACGATCACGTAGCGAGAAATGAACAACTTTTTGCTGACAATAAGGAAATCTTTGTAATGTTGTCTGTGGCTGGATGAAACGCAGAGTCTGTTACATATTTACACACATTATATACATCAAAAGAATCCGCTGGACAACATTTTCTCCTTAAAGGCAGGGAATGGCTTTAATTAAAGAAAAATCAATACTTACGAAATGTAAATATTATGAATAAACGTCTATAGAAGATAAAATATAAGTTGTGCGCAAACGCATGATTGTAATTTACTGTGAGCTATTGTGCTCGTCAACGTTTGATTCAAATTGGATAAATGTAAATAAAAGATACGAAAAGTGTATATCTTTTTACATTTTTAGCAAAATTACCTACCTAACGTACCTTAGTGTCGTGTTTAATTTAATGCTTAGTATAAGCGTCGCAGTCTTTTAAAGTCACATTTTAATGTGCGGAGCAGACAGCAAGGACACTTTGTTACTTTCTATGTCTTTGCCTCAATAATTAACTTACGGAGGTACATGTCCCATGTTATTTTGAGATGTCCAATAATTTTAATCGCATTTGTAAAGCAGGTCCATTTGTTGATTAATCTACTTAAGCTTTTGTACTTTTAACTTTTGTAATGTACTTCGGAAAGAGTGCTTTCATCTTTTACAAGTTTTCTTTTCGCCCCTGTTGTTTTCGGTATAGTTGCTATATTGTTGTAGCTTTTTACGTTCTTTTTGTGTCACTTCGAATGCTTTATAGCTGCTATTTACAGTACCTGCAAATGCGCCTCTTCTCTGATATATTAGACTGTGACACTGTATCTAATGATCAGATGTTAATACGTGCAGTAATTGTAGCCTTATTTCATATCGAAGGGAGCTAAAATAAAATTCTATCAAACAGTTGGGGGTGGAGAGAAGCTCATAAATCAAACTGAGTCAGATGTTTTCGGGCTGCTAAAATGTTTCGCCTTTGTTTCACTTTCATATGAACATTGCCACTTCCTCTCGATCAATAAAGTTTCACAGGGACATGACATTTTAATGTCCTCCAGTTCAGTGGGTCATTTGTATACAGAACAACAGTGAGAATGTACTGACTAAACCCTGGCAAAAATAACTGAAACTTCCCTTAATATTTAGCGCACCAGCAATATTATACTATGCAGGTCACTGTTGGTACAAACAACGCGTACGTGCTTTACATGCAGTTTTTATTTCCGCCTCTGCAAGATTAACGAAACATAGTTCTCAATCATTACTTCTCCTTTGAAAAATAACTTTAAGGTCACAGAATTACTGTGCAACCAAAGGAGGTAAAATAAATATATCAGATTCTGAACTCGTGTTTCAGAAACATGGATATTTTGCAACATATGCATACGAATGGCAACATAAAGAGTTTGAAATATTCAATTGTTCGACGAAAATGATTTGAACGCAGGCCATAAAGCCAATGTTGAGCTCGGCGCTTGCACTGCACACTGGTAAGCTTGTGTGTTCTAAGTCATGACATACGGGCCCGCCATGTGGCGAAGTTGAATAGCTTACTGTGCACGTCATACTTCGATCGCGGCTCCTGTAGTTTGTGGTGATGTATATGCTTTAGGTCACACAAACCTGTACTCATGGCTAAGTAGGCGCCTCTTACTCAATAATACACCTTTTTAACAGGATCATAACCTTGCAAACAGCTGTGCACCAGCATACAAGTTTTGTCAAGTCGTAAAATTAGTTACCTTAATGTTGCTCTTTCGGGTGTACTAGCTGCGTCTACTGATCTGCCAGGGACAGCAGCTTCTTCGAAGCCTGAGGCAGTCGCCATTGCCAGTCCCAGAACGTTGCACGGACAAAGCGACGCGACAAGGTTTGCTTTCACGCAGAGCGCTGGGCAACAAAATGGCGCCTACCGGAACAGGAAAAAGGTTTATGATTTTTGTAAGGGAACGAGTAAAATTAACGGTAGAGGGGGGCGAGTAGACAATTCGGACCCAAGAGAAAGGAAGGGGTGGCAGCCGAGCTGTGAAACAATTTTCGGAGCCCGTCACGCTGAAATCCCAAATTATATATACGGAAAGTGAATATATTTGTAGAGATTGCCGATTGCGAGACTGAAACCATCTCGATAACGCTTGCTGTTCGCATTTTTCGTTCAGACATGGAGATTAAGACAACCTGAGACTTTGACGTGCTGACTTATGTCTTACTTACAGTTTGACTGTGGTGGACCACGTCACGTCTGTGAAGATCTCAAAGTGGTCCCCGACTTCAAAGTGGTCCCCATCCTAAATGCCCGGTAAGATAGGGGGTTAAACTCAAGTCTGACGACGCCTTCCGCAAAATGGACGCTTTTGTTGTCACATGGACGTTTCTGATGTAATATCAGCTGCTATTTAATACCTTAAGTTGGGAAAAAATGTACAAAATAAGGGCTGAGTACAGAATTAACAATGGGGAGGACTAGTGTCTATATCAATCATGACTTATTTATACAATGACTCATTTGGAGTCATATCGACATTTGGAAGTCATTCTAATCGCTGCCCTTAAATACATAAACGGATATGAAATACTATTTGCAGCAGAGCTGTGGCGTATCACTCGCGCTTGCAGGTCAAAAATTCATCGCCACAAGCCAGCCCATAGACATTTTTGGTAGTTTACTTCGACCGGGACTATAACACTGGTCGGTTCACGACCCATTGTCTACTTATGCTAGCTACCTCGATAATATAAAAATGTATTTTCAACCATTTTCCCGTGAGCCGACGTCCACGAGCTCTGCAACATTTGTCCTCTCGCGTAAAACGTATTGAATACGTTGGATCTGTCAAAAGTTCAGAACCGAGCAGAAACAGTCGACGGCTCTTAAAAACGGTTGAAATTAGATGTTACCATATTCGACATAATTAACGGAAGTAAACGATGAGTCATAGATAGTCAGAGATAAAGTAGGTACATGTTCATTTATTCAAAGACTAAACTATTTCATTATTTTGCGAGGTAAATAAAAAAACTGATTGGTGTTGTAGTAAACTACGAAAAAGGTCTATGGACAGATTAGCAGCTGTTCTGAAGCGATATCCCTTGACACAAATTCGATCTACACGCCTCAGCATTGTGCTACGAATGCACAGATATGAAATACACATGAATAGGGCTCGGGGCCAATTTTTTAAGGGGGGCCTATTTTTCTTTATATTTCTTTACAAAAATATCCAATACCTACTATAGAAAGTGACACGATTGAAGTAATATATTACCTAAAAGAAGTTGAATACAGTAGACGGAGCGTAAAATTATCCGAATTTTCAGGAGACACCTTTGAAGTCTAAAGGACACTTTTGAAGTCAAACTGATTTTCGTTATTCAATACTAAAAGCTGGACAGTAAAGGAAGTGTACTCTTGTCTTATAAATATACCTGATACTTCACAGGTCGTCGTAGTTGACAGCTGGCATTCTTTAACAATGTAGAAGTATCGTGAATATCTGAATATATTTTAAACCCCAACGTTCTAGTAACCCATATAGGTACCGGAAAGGCAAGGATGTGGATTACATAATGTCATTATAACATTTGCAAATGACCGTTTTAAAAATTGTTCTCTTCTTCCAAAAATTTCATATCTGCAAAAAAGTCTTTTCACATTTGCTACCTCCTCGGTGCTTTCTTGCAAACTTTTATTCCCCATTGTCGTCAGTTTAAAAACCCCTCTCATCCCCAATTAATGAGGTCAAGATCAATTCTTCTCAGGATAGCATTATGGGTATTTTTGAACCATTTATTCCTGATGGTTTTATATCACTTTCTAGTGATTTTTCTTTCGCTGCCCTTGTCAAAATTTTAAGAGATATCGCGGCTTCCCAGTCTCTTTTGTTAGCAGATACCTGTCGTTTTCTGAAAAGTCATTTTCAGGTTCTAAAGTTCTTATTAAGGGGGTAGATTGTAATGACTACATTTCAGTTCCTCTCCATAATGTCTATTTGTCTTCGGACTTTGTTTCGGGACCTGTAACTTTAGGTATTTGGCCTTTTTTGCCTTTTGAAGGGATTCACCCTCTCCTTGGAAACAACCTTGCTTGGGACAAGGTCATTACACATCCACTCGGGACTGATAATCCTAGTTTAGGTCAGAATCCAGAGCCGATTGAACAAACGATTCCTGGATTATTTCCTTCATGTGCCGTTACTCGGGCCATGTCAAAGGAAACTTCTGAGAATCAAAATATTCTCAAAAATAATGTCACAGATGTTGACTTAAATGACACCTTTCTCAGTCAGGTGTTTGACACGGATCATTCCGTTATCCCTAGGGGTTTAGAAACTTCCAGTAAAACTTCTGCTGACCAAGGTCAGACATTTTCTAGAACAAATCTCATTGCAGAACAACACAAAGACCCAGATATTTTGTGTTTGTTTGAGAGGATAGATGATGAAGGTGAAATTTCAGATAGCTCTGTGTCTTATCCGGTATTCTCATCTGTAAATGGAGACCCCAAGATGTCTTGGTTAATGACGATTGGGCTATAAAACATCAAATTGTGGTTCCAAAGCCCTATCGTACTGAAATATTGCGCCTGGCCCATGAAACGCCCTGGGCTGGTCATTTAGCAGTCAGGAAAACTAATCATAAAATTCTCAGTCACTTTTACTGGCCTAATCTCAGGCAGGATGTAGCACATTTCTGTAAAACTTGCCACACATGTCAAATGATAGGAAAACCAAATCAGACTATTCCAAAGGCCCCTTTACAGCCAATTCCATTTAGTAGGATACTTATAGACTGTTTTGGGCCCCTACAAAAACAAGATCAGGAAATGAGTACATGTTGACAATAATGTGTACATCTACTCAGTTCCCAGAAGCCATACCACTGAGAAATGTAAAGACAAAGACTAGAGTGAGAGCTTTGGTCAAATTCTTCACTTTATTCGGCCTCCCTAAATGTGTCCAGTCCGATCAAGGCTCCAACTTTATGTCTGGAATTTTCCAACAAATAATGGATCAGCTAGGCATTAAACAGTATAAGTCATCCGCCTAACACCCAGAATGTCAGGGTGCTCTCGAACGATTCTATCAAACCTTGAAAAATATGATTAGGACCTACTGTTTTGACACAGAGAAGCAGTGCTCTTTGCTGTTAGAGAGTCGATTCAAGAGTCTCTTGGTTTTAGCCCATTTGAGCTTGTATTTGGACACACAGTCCGTGGCCCACTAAAGCTCTTTAAAGAGAAATTCCTATCAGACGATATTGAATTTTCTAAATGTGCGCTCAGAGGGACCGGTAAATGTGACACCGTACTGTGAACTAATGAGAAACTAGTCGTTGTACAATAATAGAGGTTGACGGTATTTCAAATCTTGAAGCAAGTCACATGTGAACTTTTCACGACATCTTCCTTCACATTTAAATTCACTTACTTTTAGTCACGAATTATTTCAAAAAGAAGGACAGGAAAAAACTTTGATTGAAACAAATAATAACTATTAATGTCCGTGAAGTAAAGAGTGATTGTCACCGTCGCTTTCTCATACAATATCGACGGTGTTCGTCATTATTGTACAAGGAACATCATCCGAGAATTTTTTCCAGTACATTTATCTCGCTTCTGTATTTGTCTGTCTTCTGTCTGCCCCTCTCTCTCTCTCTCTCTGACCACGCCTTCGTCTGTACTCGCAATGAGTTTCGGTACTGGACGGTGGGAGAAACGGAGGGCGGGGGGCGGTGAGGGGAGGTATCGCTGATTGGAGCTGCAAACCTTGGGACCTACCAAACTCCTACAAAGTGCAACCCCTGCAGATATTTGTACAGTCTAGAAGCCAAATTGATGGTCTTGCTATTTAATATATGGAAATTATCCTCAGTGGGTTACTTTACTCCGTGTCTTTTCTATCTAGTCAGTCGTGTAAGCAATCCCATGATCAAAATTACCATTAGGGTCGTCATGCTTAATTTATGTTTAATAATTCATTCATTCCTCAAACTAATGAGCAAATTAACATACAGATCTACGATAAAACGATGATTACAGGATCACGTGTACGGATAAAAACAGAACCATACCAACAAGACAAAATCTCCCATGAAAGAGAAAAAATAAAATGAAAATTACTATTCCTAATATCAAACAAATAAAACTATGCAAGGAAGAGAATATGTCAACATCATGGGAAAGTTGGTTATTATTTCTGATAGGAGCTGGTTTCTTCTCAAATTGACTGTGCTACAAGCTTGTTCGTGTATGGAACAATCATAAATACAAATTTGTGAAATCATATTGTCTGATATACATTACAAAGTCAGTTTTACACACAAATTATTGAAACAAAACAATACACATGTCTGGTTAAGTACAACAGATATATCAATAAAGAGTCAACAAAATTGTCTCAGTCGACAAAGTAAGATTAATATTATCAAACTGTATCTGTTCACATGAGACAAAGTTAAGGTAATGATATCACAAAAAACTACAAAATACCTGAAACCTAAAGTACAGCTCATCTCAACGGCAACACCAAAAACATATTCATAAAATCGTTATATTTTCAATATGTTTTATCAATATTGTTATCCTAGAAGTTGTGCCTAACTCGTTGTCTTCAATTGAATGGTATGCTTGAATTTATCAATTTGCTGAATGAATATTTGAAATTTTATTTTTTTTGATTACGAAAGACTCACCACACGCCAAAACATGGCATCATTACCGCCGAGTTGATCAAATCGTGATCTCCCTGGAAATCGTAAAATCTTGATTTATTTACTGACTTTAGACGAACGATTTTGACAGATGCAAGCGTGGTACACTGAAAAAAAATCTACAGGTAAAGTTTTATAATATTCCATGATGATTTGCGGCAAATATTACAAGATTTGACAGCGATGCTTTGATTAATGGTTTCAATGAACACAACTGTCAATGCAATGATATATAAAATTATCAAAACACAACTTGTAAAATATATGAAAATTTCAACCGATTGCTTTGATTTTCACATTCTCAGCTTCATTACATTCTGACGTGAAATTCTAACCCTAACATGCCATGGAAAATGTCAAGCATTTCCAAGAAAAACAATAATAATCTTTACATTTTGCAATGCAATCATCTCAAACCACTGAATACAAACAATACCTTTATCAATTTTTAAAAATATTCGTTTAAACAAATATAGAATTTCAACATTCCAAAATCAATTACATCAAGACGTAAAATTCTAACCCAAACATGGCAGGGAAAATATCAACAATTCTCAGAAAAATGAGAATATTTGTATTCGTTCATTCATTACAATTGCTCTTCAACAAACCAGAATACAATTTCTTGACTGTTTTACAAATTCTGACTTAAAAAAATTACAAAATGTCAACCAATGACTTCAATTTTACTTGGAGTCTTTTCTTTACGTCTAAACGTAAAATGCTAGCCCAAACCTTGGCTGAAAAAAATTGAGAGTTGTGTTGTAGCGTTGTGTTTGCTGCGATACTTGCTTAAACTGTCTTCGCATATTTCTTATGTGTAAATTACACACACAGTAAGATCACTGGAAAGACTTGGCTCTGTATAAACTATTCCACCGTCTGCAAACACTGTCATGAACTCAGGCTCTCCATCTACAGTTACATCTGTCAGGTATTCACCCTGTGCACTAAAGATCTTTATTTTATTATCATCTGCTACATAAATATTTTCTCCAATTGCATCAACACTGACTCCACTTGGATTTACTAAGTGCTCATGTCCAAATATGTACAATGGGTTGAGATTACTGTCAAAAACATAGATACAATGTTGACCATAACATGACACTATAAGTTGATATTTGCTATTCATGGAAATGAAGGGTCTAAAGAGTTGTACACTTGAAATCATTTCACCAGCTTTGCTGTATTTTATCACACGGCCATTGTAGTCTGCTACAAAAACAGTATTGTCTGGACTAAGACATATCATTGGCCAACTCACCTCACCAAGATCTATTATTTCTTTCAATCTACTCTTTCCATCACACACTAGAATGCAATTGTTCGCATGGTCGGCAATGTAATACAAATTGTTGTTAGACATTTTCACATCTGTTGGTCTGAACATATTTGGCAAGCAATGAAAAGTGATTGTTGATATGATCTGTGCAGTGTCTGCTGCTACTGTCTTCACACTGCCAGGCGTGATATCATATACATTATGGATTTCAACTCCATTGTCACTGACAACTAGTTGTCCATTCTGGTTTACTGTCAATCCATATGGATTCCAGACTTCTCCTGGTCCATTACCTTCCCTTGTCAATCTTCTGACTGTGCCTTTGGGAACAATACCTGCCATTAAGTCAAGTCAAGAGCTTTAAAACAATAAACTACCAGCAGAAATTACCCTTCCTAGGCATGAAATATGCATAATTTAGAAAATTATTTTGATGAAAAACGTGGAGGATGATTTGACTTTTCAATGATTATTTCAATGATAATTGCTCATGTTGGTTAACGGTGTAAATTTTTGTTGATCCTGGATTGTTGTGTTTTAGTATAAATCTTCTATTGACATGATAATTAATTTCTTATATACATAAATGAATTTAAATAATGGATTTATGTCAAAGGTTCGCTATAATGCTAATAATATTTGATGACTTCAAAGAGTAATTGAAATATATGTACATAGATATTACTATTCACTTTGTTTCAATTTTAGTGCTTCTCTTGTAATTGCTAATTTGCATATTTAACGGAATTCTCTAATAATGCAATAAAAATGATGTGGCTTAGCAGTATCATGTTGTAAACACGTCTGCATTCATAAAAAATTGTTTGTAAATGGTGTAGAAAGTAAAAAAATAAATATTTAATGAATTTCTGTAATTAGGCAACATCGTTGAAATTGATGTTTTGAAAACGATGTGATTTAGCAGTATCATGAAATAAACATTATTGCATTTGTAAAGCTTTCTTTTGTTAAAGTCAACTTTACACAAATTACTGATTTGCATATTTAACGAATTTCTGTAATTTGGAATGGCTGCTTTGAAAATAATGTGGCTTTGCAGTAGCATGAAGTGAACATTTCTGCATTTGTTTTGATGATTTGGGTTTACCTAAAATGTATACATATTACTCATTTGCATATTTAATGAACAATATAAATGCAGACATATTCTTGTAATGGCTTCATTAAATTTATTGTTGACAGTAATTTTACATTCTACTACTTGATTACTTATATGACAAATCCTCGTATGTTATTTGTTAAATTTTTATCACTAGTAAATTATTTGCATACAAGATTGAGTTACATACTAGGAATGCATGATGGTTAAGATACAATTGTAAATAAGATGATTTGTCTTTGAGCTTGGAAGACTTCACTATGACTTGGTTTCCAGTTGTGATTGTTTTTCTACCAAGTAGCTGCAACACTATTTCTGATGTAGAACTCGGTTTGATTGACCAAAGTCGGCAAAAGTTAAGGTGTACATTGATAATACTACATGTATTTTACATTAATGAAAGCCAATTAGCAGTTCTACGTCAGTTTATAAATATTTGCATATTTGACAAACTTTCTTAATGAGGGGTATGTATCTGGAGTGGCTCGACCAAACTAAAATTGATGAAAGTTGCAATTTTCATAAAGAACCTATCATGTAACATTTATGCAAGTCGTTTAGCGTTTTCACAACAACTAAGTACTAGTTGGCTTATTCAATGTCACCTTACAGATAACTGCAACATATACTGTCACAGACATTTTCAGTTCACATCTTGCTATATACGTTGATAGTAACAGTGTGTAAGTAAGAAATAGGAGAAAATTCATGTTCAATCTTATTGTGATATGCAATACATCACAATACAGCTAACCATGTGGTTTTATGGAGACATTTCTGTATGATAAATTTCAGCCCTAAGAAATTTACTAAAGTTGATTAAGAATAAAGCATTGTCAGGTCCTTTCGATTTATATATTTAGGACATTCATCTGCAAATGACTTTCAAATTGGTAGAAATAATAGTATTGCTTACCAAGCAATGAAAATTCAGGATTGCGTCTTTATGAGTCGGCATATTTTTATGATTCTTTTGTGTAGACAAATTAATTTTGCCTCTTGCATGACACCACTTTTACTTTGTTGATATATATTTTCAAAATGTTTCCTCATAGTCATATTTGGCATTTGTAAAAGTTGTAAACAATGAATATAACTTTTCTTGATGTCTGGATAAAAATCAATAGAATTAGCTGACCATGCCCTACCCATGATACTGGTAAATAGTCCTCTACCTTCAGATACTGTGACAGTATGGGTGATTTTAAGGGAAATGACAGCAGTTCTTGATTTTTTTCTGATTTTTTCATTGAAACGGCTAGTTTACTAATTATTCCATTTAGTACTAAATGCCACAATGACCGCTTATAGCTATACAAAAATACAGTCAAACAGATGTGTGACCAAAAGTAGAGACAATAATTATATGTCAAAGTTATGTTTAATAGTGTGTTGAACTTATTACTTAATAGTAGTCACTGTAAAGATCATTGTGACTAGGAAAAGTTCTTTCTGAAAATTTCAAACCTTGGCAACAAACTAGGCATATGACATTCAAAGTCCATCATGTAAGGGTTTAATCATAGTTGTTTTAACACAATCATATCACATAGCACAGCAGTTATGGCCCTGAATTCTAATTGGAGTAAACAAATGCAACAAACATTCATGTGCGTACATATAAATAGACATATATATTTGTGTTTCTATATATGTGTGTATATATGCATGGGTGTATGGACAGGTTTATTCACACAGATGTACACACACACACACACACACACACTGACACATATGTATGTATATATATATCCATCATTCGACCATGTTTCTGTATGCCGATGATTCGAAATTTTCTCGGATCATCAAAACTGAATCGGATTGCAGACTATTGCAATCAGATATCTCTCTTGTTG
>LD346544.1:131440-153160 GCA_001465055.1 Ptychodera flava
TAAAGACAAAAACGATTTTATTTAATTTTAATCTACCTGTACAATAGTACCCTCCCTTCTTTAACCCAGCGATTTTTTTCTGGATGTTACCCTCCCCCTTCGTTTTTTCAATGCCAAAATTTTTCCTGGATGTATCCTCCTTTTTTATTAACCGCGGCGATTCTTTTCTCTATCTACCAAAGTACCCTCTCCCTTTTTTGCCCCTAGTTATTTTTTGTGTTTTTAACCCCAGCGATTTTTTTTGGATCTTCACAAATATTTGAAATAATTTTGAAACAATCGGAGCGCCTACTACTCTCATCACGATTGTCATTTCGTGTACTCTTTAGCTGATGCCATTGACCTGGCCAGCGTTGGATAAAACTCAAGTCAGTTAGACTGATAAATCCAAAACGTTTACTGATGTATTTAAAATGAATCGATTTAGGAACTTGCCTTAGGAATATGGCTCTACAAACTGCTAATAACAGGTAGTGTCGAACATCGGCGAGCAGAACTACGCAATACATGTTTTATTTTTACTCTGCGTGCATTCCTAATAAATATGCCGTTTTTTTAGGGACTTCAAAAATTTAATCATATAGACGGGGGACTTTAATTTTTTAGGGTATCGAAGGGGGGTCTGAAAAAAAATCAATCATGATTCCTCTAGCCTCCTCGTCATTATTTGTGAACACAGCCTAAGTTTCGTCATCTTTCGATGGAATTGCTAGCCTAGTAACATGAGAGTATCGCAAAAATGGTACCATGAACAGATGGAGTTCTGACTTTGTGAGTGCAAAGATGAGCTGAAATGCCAAATACACATTCTCACTGTACCACAGAACGGAGAGACCTGCAACCGGAACTGTCAGTTGGTTGTTTAAAAGTGAAATAAACTTTTTACATAAATAAGTTCAAGTATAACAAATGGACCGTAGAAGTTAAAGCAAATGCAGTACACCCAGTTTTTATACATGGCCTTGCAACATATTTTCATTATTACGCAAATAAGTTATCAATTAGAATGTCATACTCATAAAACTTTTACTACAAATAACACCAGTAATGATCAATCGGTAACAGAACAGCTACCCCCGGACATTTAGTCCCCAGACATTTGCCACCTACCATTTACCTCCTCCTCGTCTCTTAACCACCGGACACTAACCACTCGGATACTCTCCACACAAGACATTTACCACTGGACAACCCTCTTTTAAAAATTAATTTTTAAACAGTCTAACTTTATTTTGAAATAGCACAGACACTGTCTATGATTCAAACAACGTTATTTAGTGTATTTTATATGTTGCTGATGAAGGAATAAGAAAACATTTTATGAAACACGTAACACACACTCCACCCGTAAAAAATGAAACTGAAGATGTGTGTAACTTTCGATGCAACCCAGTTTGGACTAGGAAAAGACAAAAAAAAGAAAAAAGAGACATCTATTATTAGTTTACTAGTGTAGAATAAAGGTTACGTTTTGCCAATAAAATTGTTCGTATAGGAAAATTATTTTAGTCCGTTAAAACCATAAAGTTATTATTTTAATGTCACTAATATATAATATTATATAATTATATGATGCATGGTTAGATATATAGTGTGAAGTTCAAGATTAACATTTCAACTGACAGCCACAGACAAGTCCGCGAAGCGCAGTGGTCAAAGTGAGGACCTACAGTTCGTGCGTCCTGTGTTCGATTGAAAGTTAGACTTTGCGATTGCTCACAGCCTTCCTTTTTCATCATTTCGCATTCGACATCATTTTCGAAAAAGCAATATTGTCGATATAAAAAGTATTAGGGGATAAATGTTCTGTTGGTGAATGTCTTTTGGGTAAATGTCTCTGTGGTAAATGGTTGTTGGTAATTAGCCGGGGAGTAAATGTCCGGTATTGATTGTCGAGAGGGCGTTTGAACCGATCACTATATAACATAGATCAAGCCAAAATCAGTGCATTCGTATTCGTCTCGTGTCTGACGCAGCACAAATGACACTCATGCTGATACGACACAGGAACAGGCGATATTGGGTATTATATTATAGCTTTGTCAATACCAGTGAATTTTGTGACGTCATATCCATACATTATTACTGATAATGTATTCCATTATTCAGCATTGCGGCCCCACAGCGAGCAAGGTTTTTTTTGGAAAACGAAAATAGGACTGCGCATTTAAAAGGAGGGGAAATATCGGATAAACCATGTTATACACAAAACTATAAATCTTGACAATGGTTCACAATATTGATAATAATGTCTTACTGTACGATTTATTACATTTTTTGAGTCCTCACGCACGCACTTGCCGTCTGTCTGGCTGGCGCTCAGCATGCAGTCCCCGTCCGATACGCTGGTTTTATTACTACTACGTTTGTTTACAACATGGTTCGCTTCGTTGCCGTATAGGTGAAACAGAATTCAGTACGTTTGCAAACTCCTAGACGATACTGGGTTTGACACATGGCATATTATGTATGTCAGTGGCCATGTAAACTGTGCAAGCGTGAAAGGCTATACTCAAACCAGCCGTAAACGGGCCAACAACGGCAGCTTGCTGTCATCAACCTTGACGGGAAGTGTCAACGGAAATTACTACGGAGCCATTCAAAGTCTCGGTCCAAGGTCAGCTACTACCAACAATCATGACGACCGCGGACTCTCCGTTGATCTAACATCTCGGCCACCTAATTCTGATGGACTGACTTTAATCGGAGACAAATTTCATTCATCGTTTTTTTCTCCATGTCTGTGATTTTACCTTGCGTTGTTCTCGATATCGCGACGGTACTGAAACCCTCTACTCTAGTATGTTTGTCAAATGTACCTTTCAAGCACCCGTTTACGTCAAGTTCTGTCGTTCGCCCAAATAAAATAGCTCTCCTCACGGAGCCGTCGAAAATTAAATTTATAGACACAGTTATTATTGAAATATAAACATTTGAATAACAATGTTGAACTTTGTTGATATCGTTTGTAATGAATGCTGTAATAATGATCGTATTGATCAGCTGATACCATGGCATGCAGCTCGCTCATCATGCTGATCTGATGTCGATGCATGAACATTCAGTTTTCTTCATCTCTGGCATTTCAACGTGTCGATTTTTTGAATGGCATGATATTTAAAGGTGATGTTTCAAGTTTGATATAGACGGTAGGGATGCAGTTACATGTACTTTTCATTTCCTTCGAAAATACATCGTTTTTCAATTCAAAATGAACCGTGAAAGTGCTGGTCATTTTTTTTGTGCTGAACGTGCGTGTTCAATGCAGTGCACTGTGCAGTGAGGAGTGCATGTAATATGTTCAGAGTCAGGGCCGATCATGCTGGACGACGCTCACTGCGCTGGCTTCAAACTCAGTTAAAATTTCCTTTTTTATTCGTTTTCTACAACTACAAATTCACTGGCATTGCCAAAACTACAAAATAATAGCAATAATGCACCCCCTCCCGGCCCATAATGGACTCAAGCAAACTTTGCACTCCATAATGTACTCGGCTTTGCCTCGTACATTATGTCGCCGTGCAAAGTTTGCTTTCGTCCATTACGAGCCGGCCGGGAGGGGGTGCATTATTGCTTAAATAACCGATTTATCATATACCCATGCCCATAATTTTAGGGAATTTTTACTAATAGAACGAAAAACCTGTAATTTTGAGGCTTTACTTTATTACGCCTTGCGCATAAATATCAGAATGTTTATGTGAACAGGCTTCATTCATAAAGTATGCGACGAAGATGTCAACATCACGCGCGACATCGCTGCAAGTCGTCCATATCTCAATGAAACCCAAGATTGAAGAAAGACACCGGGATACGAAAATCGTAATACAGAAGGAACATTTTAAGGTGCAATATGCTATTACAACTGTAACCGATCAAAAACTGCTCAGCTTTAAATCTATCCTGATTTCGATCGTTGTACGGCACGGCGCTCGCGCGGACAGGGGACGCCATTTTGTTAGTTTACCTTTAGAGTTGCCATGTCAACAGTCGTCGCGCGCGCGACATCGCTGTCACGCGTGGAGACCGTGCACAGTGCCGGCGCCGTGCGAAAGGCAGAATGTTTGCTAGAAATTTACCAAAAAAATACCATGGGAAAACATTTCAAGACTCAACGTGATATTTCCGTATTTTGCAACCAGCAATACCCGTGTTCCTCGAAGCCCTTCAAGTTTTTACGTCGGCGACATCGCTTCGCAGGCGGGGAGCGGCAGCCATTTTGTTGTTTACGTTGTTTAAAAACAAACTGCTAATGTAGTTCGGGAAAACTCTAAAACTGATGACGTTCATCGTGCATATGTCGACGTTTACCGTGAAATATCACGGCTGATATTTTACGTTGAACGTCACTAGGATGTAGCAATATGGGCATGGGTGTATGATAAACAGCCTAGTTACAGAGTTTCGTTAAATATGCAAACGAGCTTGAAATGCAAATGAGCTAGTATTAATAATAATCAATGAATGAATAGTAAAATTCTTGTAGAACTTGATACACTCAGAAAATCCAAATTACAGAAATCAATTTCCTTTCACATTTCATCTGACCACAGTGTTGTATAGTTCCCGATCGATTGTTCTGATATTTGCATAACAAGAGTGATTTTGTGATTACTTTTCAATTTAAACTTTTGTCAGACTCGAGCGATTGATTTAGACTTTGGTCTCCTCAAACATTGATATTGATTGGCATCAAATGGTAGAGTAGATCTGTATTGCCATTGTAGGTGGTATATTGTATATAAGCAGCATAATTGCATGCATTCACTTGATATTCAGTACTGTCAGATGCATTTGAAAGCATTGCCTCTGTCATGTTGTCTTTCAATACTATATCATGTGTGTGCAATAGGCATAGCTTTGAATGAGATGACTGCAATAATATTAACGTCGCCTGGATTTGTATGGCGTGGAATGCCTGCCCAAATTCGCCTCTGCAATACTACAGTTTGCCAAATATGCACTACTGCGGAGCCGGAATGATATGATTCAATTTATAAAATGACATACTCTATTCTTAACTGTCATTATGGCATACTAATATAATGAGACACTTAAATTACATTATGCAAAGATCCAGTTATAACATGTGGTACACCAATGATTAGATGATGACACATACTGGCAACTTTCGATACGAACATGACATATTGATGTACGCCCTCATGCGAGAACTGTGTTGTGATGAAAATTCAAGCTCTTGTATAACTGACTACATTATATACTGAGTATTGCATTGACGAGCTACAGTATTGCATAGGCGAATTTTGGCAGGCATTCTACACTATGAAGAGAACAATGTGAAAACAAAACAAACAAAACAAAAATATATAAACAATTGAATATTACCTCTCTTAACTCGGTCCAATTGTGATTGAAGCAGAGCTAGCTGTTTGTCTTTGTCAATAAGCAGGGATAACATGTTAGTGTTCTTGTGGTATAATTGTCCGATTTGTTTTGACAGATTACGATTCGTTCCCTTTATGGCATTTCTGGTCTTCCTCCCTTCTTGCACTTCCTGCGTCAGCTGAAATTTGTTGAGGAAAAGAGATTTTTCTAGAGCTTCCCTTGTAGCACTACCTTCATGATCATGAAGCTGCTTTTCACATGTCTGCTTTGTGTGAATTCTTTCTGTCTCCATTCCACGCAGAATCATTACTTTTCCCACTGACCTGTACTTTTGTTCATTTAATTGTTTATATCTCCGACAAAATACATGTACTCCAGTATTTTGCTGCAAAACTGCTGTCACGTTTTGCTCACATGCTATCCCTGTAGAGCCTTGTAGTGAGTGTCCAAGTATTTGCCCACGGATTTGGCCCGGGACAATCAAATTGAGGTGTTCAGATGCTGAGCTCCCAGCTGTTGTGGCTCGTTTCTTTGACTTGATCTCGTAGACTGATGTAATGCTGTTTCGACGAGGTTTCTTCGTCTGCGATTCTATGGGAAAAATTCACAGAGAAAATATAAGGAAATTTGTATGTTGAAATGACCATTAATAACACATGTTATCTTGACGTTTAGTTGAGCAACATATATGCCTTTATTCAGAAAAAAAAATTAAAGAAAAATCGAGGGAACTGATCAAGATCAGGTTGTGCTAACTGTTAACCGATATGCCATATTGCAATGGCACTTATCATTTTACTTACCATTTAAGGCAAGCAGTTCGCTTCTGCAGAGCTTATATTCTTCCATGTCTATGAGCACCTGCAGTGACAGGTACAGCACTCCAATTCTTTTCATGAATTCTGGTGTCAGCAATTCCTCTTCCATCATCTTCAGCAGTCGTCCACTGCTGTACTCTGACATCAGACATTCAAGTGCTTCCAAGGATTTGCATTTCATTATAAATGAAATACTGCTGGGAGTATCATCGATGAATTCCAGGTCTTCGTGCAGTTTTTCTAATTTGGCCTCAATCTTTGCTATCTTCTTACTTGAATGTTTCCTGACTGTCTTCAACTTTGCTGTCAATGATTTGATCTTCTTCTGTATCTTCCTGCGGAAGAGGGCGCGTTCTACATCTTTGATTGATTTTCCCTTCACTGGTATAGCGCCGTTGATGCCAAGTTTAACGCTTAGTTCATCTAGGTAAAGTGAAAATAGTATGAAATGTAATCAATGCATACAGTGAAGTGTCCATAGTAACAAAATGTTAAGAATGGCTTAGCAAAGGTAGCAAATGAAATCAAACATATTTCAGAAGCTTTTTATACTTTGATATATTATAAAAGCAAAAGTGACCAAACTAACTCATGTTCACGTTGTAAAGTTTGAAAAACTAAACAATTAAGTTTTGACAATGCCAGAAAGATAAAATATATCTTATTAACATACATATGCTATAGCCGAGTATGTTGTCAGTTGTTCCTAAAGAGAAACAACAGTGGTATTTAATGTAAAAATTATAGTTTAGAGATATTTCTCAAATACACCCACATTTGTTGCGTTCCCGGCCACTCGATTCAGTAGAAGTACTTATTCGACCACTTGACTCAGTAGAATTACTTGTTTGGGAATCATCTGAATCTGAAGATGAATCTTCAGCTTCCTGAGATATGTGACCTAACAATAAAAATGTTACACAACTGTAAGCTAACTTACAAAATGTATTTTGTTTGGTTGCTCTTTTGTCTACGTAGTGAAGTATCTGGCATAATTTATGTGAAAAAGACAAAGCTAAGTTAAGTTTGACTTTGTATTGCATCAAAATGTTGCATCTAATGTTACATCTGTCATAAACGAACTACACGTAAAAATAATAAAAATGCAGCAGCGATGAAAATTCTCAGCTTCAAGATTCGGCAACAGACAATGTTTCCTAAAAGACTGACTCTTTCTGATATATGAACAAGTGACCCTGGGCGCCAAGATTGGTCTCGTGAGATTAGTCATGCCAGACAGTCTAAAAAATGATCTGATTTGATGATCTCTTTTTATCCTTGGATATAAGGATAACAAAGGAAATCTTTCTCACTTGAGAAATGTACGAGGACAATATGTTGAAGGAAAGTACTTTGAAATAAAGAGTGACATTATTATCACATTGCTAGCCATTACATTGATGTTCCTTACCATGAAATATTTGTATTTCGTTCTGTTTAATCAAAAATGAGGTACATTCTTCTTACCTGCCTCAGATATCTGAATCTCAACGTCATTTTGCTCATCCAAACTTGTCGCATCTAAGAGGTATGTGAATAATGTAAATTGAGTCAGTGGAAGAGTTTATGGTAGTAAGCGCAATAAAATTGAGGTAACTAAGGTAATGTGCATGAGACTAATTAAGCATAGCATGCAGTAACCTGATTTAAATTGCATGGTGCAAAATATTGATATGAAAATATTTTTTCTTTAAATATCAATATATTGGTACTTTTCCCGAATTAGTCAAATAATTAACTTATTCTATCAGTAATGAAAACATTATATTCAAGGAGTACATGTGTAGCTAAAATGCAAACGTTGTGCAAAACTTAATGAAATATTACCTGGGAGAAGAAAACGTAGGTTCTGGCAATCATATTGGCCTTGATATAACTTTTTTAGATGTTCTGCCACACATTTTGCAAACATGCGGTTGGCTTCCTGCAGTTTTGGAACAACTCCTTTCAGAATATTCTTGATTAGTTCCATTTTCCTGCATACAGCGCCGTGTTTCCTGACGGTGTAAATGATCTTCTTTCGCAATTCGGTTATGTCCCCATTCATGTCAACAACTAAGTCAGTCTCGAATTCTTCCATGAACTCCTCGACAAAATTATGACAAGGTGAACCACTTGGCGCTACCACTGGAACTCCAATAGCCATAGATGTCAGCGCGAGATCCAGAGTGTTGACAGATTTTGGCGGAAGTAGAAGTAGGTGTGAGCTTTGTAGTTCATACTCAAACTGTTTCAGCGAAGTAATAGGACAACAGGTAACTTCAAGTTTTCTATGAGTTTCGAGACGTTTTTGGATAGCACTTTCCTTAGCAGGGGGAACACCAAGTACTTTCCATTTTGGAGGTTTGCTGAACATTTTCACAAAGCATTCAGTTACTTCTGCCATCACCTTTGCCAGGTACAACAGTCCAGTGAGGTCTTCAGTTTCATGTTCCTCAAGGAAAGACAGTATGTGTACCAGACCATTCTGCTTAGCAGTCGGGGCAGATAGATTGAAGTATTTGTCGGCAGGTATGGGGAAGATCTTAAAGTTATTTTTGGCACCGGTGTTGCAGTTGATGAATGCTTGTTGAAAATACTCAAAGGCATCCGATCCAATGGATGTCATAATGTGTGCTTCTTTGCAGTCTTTTTCAAGGAAGACAGACTGAGTTCGAAACTTTTGGACAGAATATCCAAGAGTACGTTCTGAGATTAAGTCGTGGCTCCATAGATTAACAACTTGGAACAGTGCATTTTGAAATACGTTTTTTATTCGTCTTGCAGCCCTTGAAGTAATTAAGCCAAATCCAATCACTAACGCTACGTCATTGATTTGCTGTATGTCTGGATAAAAGTCTTCGTGTGTCTCCAACCAACTTGGATCTGGCTTTATGTTTTCCTCGTAACAGTTGGAGGATGGCAAACAAAGATTAATACCCATATCCTTTGCTTCTTTGTTGATAGTTGGATTAGTTTTCAACAGCGTACAGTAGACCACCATTCCAATTGCATGTAAGAGACGTGTAAGAATTGACACTGCACCAGCCACACCTCCTTGTAGATCACATTCCCAGCGCTCACATATTATCAGAGCAGTAGGTTTGATCTTTGACTTCCTGTACAGAAAAAAGATGTACACTTTGTCATAGACTCATATGAATCAAGAGGGATATCTGTCGGCCCTATGTTGACTTTCCGGTACAATTTGTACAGATCAGAAAAGACTACAAACTCAAGGAAGACTCCATCTCTTAGGAAAAAACTACCAGTGTCAATAAACTAAGACTTTACTGTTTGCCCGAAAACTGTTTAAAATGAACATTGTACGATGTGTGTTTACCCTAACCCTAGGAACAAGTCACAGACGACCATCGCATGACTCTTGATATCTTACAGCTAGAAAATGAATATTAAATTTTCCGGCCAAGCCTGGTCAGTCGCATTTGAGAAGGAGAAGTTAAACTAGGGCATGAATTTGTGTTAGATATGCACACATCTTTTCACTAATAAAAAATATGAAAAAGTGTAGCAAACAAATTATGAAGTTCGACGACCGATTTGCCTATTATAACGGTAGGACCCGATTCGAATGTCGATTGTAATCTGTAACTTTATTCATAAGATCTCCGACCATGTGTACTAAGTAAAGTGAGAAACAGGAAATATTAAATGAATATTGTCTCACTTGTTTTACAATTTTAGAGTAATGTATTTTGCAGGGGGACTTTGCTGACCTCAATGAGCAAATGAAGAATGGAATTTGACCAGTATACCTGGATTGAGCCATGAATATTTTCGTGTTAATTCACAGCTCACTTGGTAGTGGTTGTGTACGGCCTCTTTAATAGCAAACTCGTAGTTTTTTCCGATTATAGTTTCTCAATGCCTGGACTGAGAATATGTTATCTATTTAGAAGTACCGGTATTGCACCAGAACCAAGATGGCTAACGATCCAGACTCATATTTGCAAATTCACAATTCACGGGTATTTGACTTTCTTGCATAATTTCCACTTAGCCTTTCAAATAACCTGAATAGTGCCGTATATTAAGTTCCCCTTCTCAGACTACTATGTCACACACAGGCCAATGTAATCAACAAAGCAAATGAACTTGATTTTGTGACACAACATGATACATCGTGTGATATTGGTACCCGCTGAATCGTTGATATAAGAATTAGAGTACGTGTTCACTGTAATTTATTTCAAGTACGACATCAAGGAAATTGATCTTAGAGTGCAAGCTATTTCGGCCTCCCAAACTCTAAAAATAAACCATAGAAGTCGAATTCCCTATGGTTTGTCAGGTGTGCATTTTCTGAGATGTTGGCAGATGTGAAAATATATTAGGTAAATGTGGGACTTGATAAGGTTACAGCATTACACTTCAATCATGCAATATTCTCTAGACTGAAATGAGTAATACAGAACTGCTTTCTTTTTTCTGAGATAACATCTTAGACTTTTAATAGCATTTCAACCATGTGTGACTTCCTGTCAGTTGAATGCTGTGGCGTTTGTTCGTTTTTGGTGTTACGATTGACCTCATGCAAAATGCCACCGCACCGTCTCTGTGACAAATATCAGGTGGTACATTTTCGCGAATTACGGTACTTCACTCTTTGATAAAAACCAGTATCAGTAATTTGCAACAAAGTTTGTTACAATTTGAGACCAGTGAACTAAGGTCGAAAACTAACTGCGACGGTGTGTACGAAGTCATACAACAAGTTATCTGATTCAAAATGTTTACTCAGTATACACCGAATTCGATAATCAACACAAGTATGATAAACATTCCATTTATGCACAGTTTGAGGTAGTGACAACTAATGTCGCAAATCGAAAATTTAATGCAAACTGGACTACCCTAAAATTTGTGATTGCACGGTTAATGTATTTTGACTATAGGCCGCGTACAATAAAATCCACCCATAAATTCAACTACGACACCCCGGCAACCAACTGGCAAGGAATTTAAGAGAAATTCCACATAGTCTTGTGTTAGCCGCTGTTCAAACGAATTTGGTGATGATCTGTTTCCTCTATAGATCCTTTTCCGTCACTCTTCTAGATGCCAACAGGTCAAAAATACATTTCCTGGGGCCACATGTATTTTTCAACATTTCATTAAGCACTTCGTATTAGACGGCACGCACAAAAACTACAATGTTTGCGGATAACCAATGCAAGTCCTCCCCGTTCATATGGACCTGACAAATGGCAAAACAGTACACAACGTACACGGACAATTTTAACATGTCAGAACTTTAGTTTTTAAGGTTTCTTTCATATTTTACTGTTACTTAGTTTTTGAACAGCTATCCTAGACTGATCTTGAAACACCACCTATCTCCAGTTCACCAGCATCGGTCCTCTGTTAGCTTGGCAAACATGATGTCTGACCTTCGCCCATCGACTACTTAAAAAGAAGAATATCCATGCCCCGACTTAATGGTAGTTTTCTTTATATCAAAGAGCAAACAGTGACCTTACGACGACAGTCTGATACTAGCTCAACAAATCTTATTGGCCATTGATGACCTCTGAACTTAAGTATTCAAGTGCCACATCGACTGCAGTGGATGACAACATCACGCGATGTATCGAAGCTATAAATAGTTTAGCAACAAATACCTGAAGTGACCTAGATATCTATTACTCGCGATTCATCTGTACGATCTAAACAGAATTAGATTATTCCTACTACATACATCTAAATTTTGCTTGACTTGGTAGCAGTCTCTGCCACCATTATACCACGATACAAATGCACATTTTTCGAATACTTTACAACGTGATATCCACTGATGATTGTTGAAAGTAACAGTGAGAAGATTTAGAGAAGATAAAGTTTACTAATATGTATTCACAAAATGTATCAAATTTATACAATAAACCCGTAAAGTCCGCAATTTTGTTTCTTGCACACAACACGATTTGAACTAGCTTGGGATAATTGGACCTTCATAATTTTCAAACTTAGCAAAAGTGTTAGGTGCCCTATAGTTGAATGTTGCAATATTACACATTACTCATAAAAACAAATGTGTAACTTAAAATAAAAGCAGATGAGCTTATATTTGCAGATTAAATCGACATAATTCACCTTCCAATTATCACAAATTAGTTCCAATCGTGTAAGATGGAGCTACTATACATATTGCAGTGCGTGTATCAAGTAGTGTTCAATGAATGTTGGTTTTGTATCAATTACCTTCCCTTTGTAATTAGAAGTTGGCCAAGTCGTATTTATTGTGTAATTTTATTACTCTCATCAATGTAAAATTTTATATAATATATTGCGGCCTTCTCAGACAAAATAAATTTGACCACGCCTATAAACCAAGGCCAAATTAAAATATCAAAATTTGATTGGCAATTGAAATAATGGAAACAGTGATGTACCCTTTCTGTTTAAGGAGGAGGGACGTTTTGCATGGCTGCAATGCGTCCTCACAGTAACAACTCAGTTTTAAATAGTAGCAACAGATTTTTCCATTTCAAAAGCGATTTTGACAGATATCGCCGAGAGGGGTCATACTAGGTTTTTTGGGAAGGGTTAGTTGGGCGACTATTAATTACCATGGGCATTCGTACAAAATACATACTGTATGAAGCCTTTAGTGTTCTTTCGCTTAGTACAAATACCATGGGTGACTTGTTCTGTCAATGTGTAGGCTTTAAAACTCTGTCTGAGATAAGTCAGAGTTCTATTAATGATTTGCAATAAATAGTTTTGATTACTAAGGAATATTGTTGAATATTATTTTTTTAAAAGGCATGCACGGATATCGTAGATGTCTGCCGAGTGTGTTAGGATCAAACTGTCAAACTGTCTCTCAACAATATTATCTACAAAACCTGTGTGCGACGTACAAAAAAGTCAACGCAATGAATATGCAACCGTCCACTTCGGTGACTGCTGCTGTGAAGATAATCTCATCCTGTTTTGACAATATTTCATGTCTTTTCATATCGGACGTATCTGTGTTTAATTAAACCTGTATGGTATGTCATTCATTCATTATGATTTGGAGACAACTAAAGTCTTGCACACTTTCTCGAGTAGAGTAGAGCAGAGCTGAGAGTTGGATATTTAAAAGTTCAGTGTTCAACGTGCGTTGTTGTTTAGTTATAATGATTTAAAGTAGTGCTTGTCAGCTTCAGTTACTGAAGGCATTGCCATCCGAGATCGGTGCCCAATTTAACTCATAGACTGTATAACATTACGAAGGTTAAATTTTGTAAGGAGACTTTAACAGTCATATTTGTGCAATCGTATAAGACTTTGGACACATTCCCCTTATTTGAAATAAGATGGATCAGTACATGCATACAATGAAAAGTGTGCCTCGGGGAATTTTAAATCTCTTATCCAAGCAATTGAGTCATTTTGTTGAACTAGAAAATTATGAATCAACGTTAGTTCGTCAATCAACATCGGTTTACTGGAACATAAACAATATATCTTCAGATAACGGTCTTTATTAATTTTACGAATACGAATCGACGGGTGTTCTAAACAATATCACGAAGGATGTAAGCAGTGGAACTCGCTATCTGCTCCCTATCATTCGTAACTTCACGCTGTATATATGAAGAACATATAGATTATGAAAAACATTTCTGTTTGTTAATTTTCAATGTAGTCTACGAGTGTTGTTATCTTCATGATAGAATGGATTGTTGGTAAGCAATGATAGCGGTAGAGACAGGTTGTCCGCCCCTGGGTAACAAGTAGACAATGTCTCCATCAATCTAATACATGCACACGTTGCTGAGAGACTACTTTGCGTCAACAGAACAATTTCGGGCGATTTTGATCAAGTTACGACTTCAGAGCTGTAATGGGCCTATGAAGGTAAGGTTACATGGGGGGCATTAGTTGACATTAACTACTGAAGAGACATGCTCCATTTACAAAAAATCTCCTCAAATTCAATGATTGGAATTTCCACAAATCTTCGTGTAAAATCCAACAAGGTCTTTTAAATACGTCTCACCAACCATTCTCTCATCACAAATTTAATTGTCTTCATTTAATGCCCAACATGATGAACGCTGTAATCTATACACAGGCTGGCGTACATATTGAAGCGTTTATATACTCATGCAGATAACAGAAACAGCAAAATATTAACTCTTCAAACGGAATAAGGTGAGATGTTGTATGAAAGACTATTTCTCTCCTTGACAAAATTGGTAAGCTAGTGACATTTTTGTCTATGTTGAATTGATTTGAAAAATATAATGTTTAAATTAAAATGTAAGATCCGATGCTAATGTCTTTGCCTGTTTGAAGTGTATAACAGAGTTATAACGGTCAACAGTATTAACACAGCTACGAGTACTTTTACAAGTTCACTGCCTAACTTATTAGCATGGTTGTGTACCAGGCTTCCCGGTTAAGTAAAAATACTTTTAGCACCTTATCAGCAGGGAGCAGTTTAGGAAATATAAGGCAAAATATCCGTTTTGTATAAACTTCTAATATTTTTGTTTGACATGAAAAAGTATTTTTCCTACTCTCAAAATAATGCCCAAATTCCTCATGTTCAACTTTCAACATTGCCTCTATCTGTGAAATTGTAATAGTCAAATGAAAGTGGAATTATAGGACTAGATTTCCTATTGTAAATAGTAACAGTGTACACTGTACCTCACGTAATGTATTTGTAAGGCTTACAGTTTTCAAAGCTCAAATGTTCTCAACGCATCAAAAGCAGATGAAGAAACTATACTCGTCTTGAATATAATAAAAATGAAAAACTATAATAATTTACAGTTATTGCCCTTTAACTGACACCGTTGCATTTGTTTATGTTTCCACGTCTATCTTTACATAAATAAAATGTATTTGGTCAGTAGCTTACATGTAACATAATGAGACAGGGATGCGCTGTACGCGTTCTACCCATCTCATAAAGGCACTTAAAGCCCCAGTATTTGTAACTTTTAACTTTTTTTAGTTCGAAATTACATGTTATTCTCTTACATCCATCGTGAAATGTTGTTCAGTAAAGAAATAAGCCAAATTTGTGCTCCAGTAGTGGCACACAAACGCTAAATATTGCCCGATCGAGTTAGATTGCCGCGCGGGTTTGTTGACAACTTGTAGGCTGTACACGTGACCGAGAAAGCCGATACTGATGACATCATTGAGCCTGCAACATTCCATGGGCCATGCCATGCACGCCACACCGTTTGGGTAATTGCCCATGGTCGCCGGCTGAATGACCTGCAAATGGTTTTATTTTGTTCTTCTCTGTTCAAATACGTACCGCTACTGTGTTTCAGAGGATACAACTTTGGCAGAGGAGGCTGACATTCAATTCTGGTACCGTGTGCGTTATATACGGATTATTCAAACTCAGCTGCAGTCGGCAGTGCACCGATGCGCACCCTGCAGTTGGTCACTCCCGATACCGATGTAAAATCAAGACGACACTATATACACTTGGCTCACTTCTGTAGGCAAATAGCTATCAAAATTGAGTAACTTGAAGTAATAAATTTCAGCTGATTGTTGCTTTAGCGGCAAGGTGATTGCGAAATCGAAGCAACATAGTTTGGCAATGTATGGTAGGCTGTCGAATGCAGTGAACGTGATGGCCTTTGGCAGCAAGTAAGGGAACCGTCAGTATTTACGACCTGGGGGTCATCTAAAAATTTAAAGCTAATAAAGGGGTGCTCAAAATGTTTTTTCTTTGTCTTACTCTGTGCTCAATGACATAATGATTAGTTGATAATATATATTTTTCTCTGATACATGTTAAATAAAAAGAAAATAAATACTCTAACAGAACAAATATCAGCTCGAAGCAAGGCAAAAAAACTACAAGTAGCTGCTACTACTAGCAATGCTTATTATGAAAGTCTTAGAGAAGATAGTGACGATGAGAATGATATCGTGTACTCAATGGCACCAGCGACAGTAAAGATGACCATCGACAGTGGTGATGATGATGTCACACAGTATAGTTATCTACAGTCGTTACCAGAGGTGGAAGGAGAGGCTGGGGGTCATGGAGAAATGTTCTCGACAGATATCACTATAAGTGCACAGGATCTAGGACAAAACTGAACTGTTGTGAATTCATCCTTTATATTATCATAGAAATGTAAATTTTAATTGGCTTGAGTTCAACAACCATTTGGACATTTAACCATACCATAATGACATGCTACCCATCCAAATTTAACAATACTATATGGTCGGAGACTGCTTATTAGGTGAGCTTTTATATCTGCATATTGTTACATTGGCTCAGGTAAGCCAACCTTTCTGTTAGAGAGGGGGTTACTCAAAGTCATCATGGTTGGCTGGGCTATGACTCAAAATTTCGGAGTTTCTAATGTAATTCCTCCGACCCCCATGTGGTAAATAATAACGTCTCCCTAAACAGGTGTGAACGCCCGAGTCAAAACGATCGGCACCAGTATACGCACGGCTGATATCTCAGCGAAAATTTAGAAAAAACAATGGAGTTACTGCTAAGAAATTTACAGACTCTTGACTTTTGATGCATCAGTTTTTGAGCTTTTATACTGGTAAAAAGGCATTCTGAATACAGCGGTAAATTTCCTCCCAAACGCGAAAAGCGAACACGCTGTCAACTTTACCTTGCTGCAGGCCCCACGCCAATCTCGGCCCGGCCCCGCTGCACTTGTACAGTCTACTACCTCCATGTAGTACAGTCTTACAGGACTAGTAGCCGGCCAAACGCAAAAAAAACACTGCCGCAGTGTAAAATCCGTAGGTCAGAACCATTGATCATAAATTTTCAGAAACAGTGATGTTCAAAAGTTTTGTATTGATCATATGTGAATGACTTTCTCATCGAGCTGCGTGTATAATTGGCCCGGGCATTGTCCATGCAAATTATTTGGGGCCTGCCTTCGCTCCCTCCGATCGTCTGTAGACTACAGCCAAAATCACAGTCCTAAGCAAATTATACAGTTGTGAAAGTCAGATATATGTATCATGAAGTTTATACAAAAGGTATGTAAACAACAGAATCAAACCAAGAGGTTAGTTTGCTGTCGGGCCGGGTGCGCAGGGGACGACTTTGCAGTGAGGCCGGGATCTCTTGTGAAGTTGTGTTCAACTTCTACCATGCCTGGAGCTCCATCGCATCGCAGCTAGCCGATAATTGTACCACAGTAGTCCTTGTGAGGATTAGATGCCCGTTACGTTCGATATTATTTGGAAATACTTTTAAATTTAATAAGTAAGACTTTTGTACTGCATTCAAGATATAATTAACACGATTGGAAATATTTTGGGATAATAGGATATTGTAGTAATATTGGTTTATTCAGTAAATTTAAGCTCATCTACTCTTCTGTTTTGCAATTCACATGTTTTTAAGGGTAATCTGTAATATTGTAACTTTCAGCTATAGTTTACCCGACACTTTTGATAAATTTGCACAGTAAATAGATTTCTACCATTTCAAAATGACAGATCCTATTGTTTTCTTTGAAATTGTCATTATTGTTTTGTCCATTCCCCAAGTTTTGGTAATTTGAGAAAATAGAGGGTCATGTTCAAGGTGGCCTTGAACAATAGAGAGTCATGTCCAAGGTGGCCCTGAAAAATAGAAGGTCATGTCCAAGGTGGCCCTGAAAAATAGAGGGTCATGTCCAAGGTGGCCTTGAAAAATAGAGGGTCATGTTCAAGGTGGCCTTGAAAAATAGAGGGTCATGTCCAAGGTGGCCCTGAAAAATAGAGGGTCTTGTCCAAGGTGGCCTTGAAAAATAGAGGGTCATGTTCAAGGTTGCCTTGAAAATATAAGGTAGTGTTGTCATGAACAATTTTTAGACATTTTCAACTTTTCAATTTCAAAATATCTTTTTAATACAAATATTTCACCAGCCACTTGAACTCCTTGTATTTTTAAATAGAGAGAATAAAAAAATACAATTTTAACTATTTTACTTTGCCTTATTGAGGTACTAACATCAAAAGTATGAAATACCTTAGTTTTCTGAACATCTACCACACAATAAAAATGACAGTTTAGCAAAATAGGAGAGTTTACAATGTACTATCAGCAGTCAAACAAAGTAGTTGTTATAACCGTTTGAAAAATCGCAATTTGACAACCGTGATATATCAAAAACAGGTAAAGGATGAAAATTTGTAAGATTCAAAACATTCTGCAGAATTATGTGATAAGTACAGTTTGCAAATTTTTTGTTTATTTCGCTGTATTTACATTTGCAAAAAAAGCAAATTTGACTAGATTTAGTTAAAAGCAGTTAACTTAACTTTGTTGCCAAGTAGATTGAACAAAATTAAGAAATTTACCTTGGTCTGTAGCAACAAATTATGGTCTGGTGCCTTATTTTTCAATAATTTTTGACAAACTTTTCAAAATCCTATAAACCCAAAATATTTCCAATCGTGTTAATTTCTCCTTTCTGAGCGTTTTCAATTACGGCAACGATATGCGAAGTTGATAGGCTGTGTTGCCTGCAGCGCGCAGTAGCCTGGCCGTACACAAACCTTCGTTTGAGTAGACGGAGTAGAATCAGTCTCGTCATTAATTTTCAACGAAATTTTCATTATACTCCATAATGGAAGAAACGACTAGTTCAATGATTACAATGGTGAAGTGTTGAAGTTTTATTCATATATGTTTTTCTCCTGATTCTCTCTCGATTCATTCAGCAAACATGATCTCCGTACCGTCGGTCACAACGTGCAATGCCTTGCATGAAGCTTGCAATCGACCGCCTCCGTCGTTAGTTTAGCTGTTCAAGACGTTTGTTTACACGGCTCATTATAGTCGGAACAATCTGTTAACACTGACATATTCATATCTTTCCGGTATTTCACCCAACTTTTGCGCGTTTTTAGCTGAGTCTCCAGTTTCGATGGACCAGACCTTTTCGAAGAGCGTATGTTTCTACGGACGCCACAGTAAAACTTGCGTAGATGTGGTTGAGCATGCGCGGTGGTGTGATAACGTTTCGTTTCGTGTGTCAACAAAGCCTGACTTCTGGTCCAGACAAGAAGTCATTTTTCACTCCTTTTACTGTTAATCGTGAGGCGGGCTGGGCATGCAAACCATGGGATTTAGTATTAATTATGGTCTATATTCACAAACTGAGGATGTCATTTTTAATTAAAAATATGAAAAAAATGGTTAAAAGTTACAAATACTGGGGCTTTAATGTCAATTAATTTAGTTCGCAGCTGATGAGTCATGACGATTCAAAACATTAACTAAACTGGACATTTTCCAAGAGTTTAAACAAAGTGTATTTTAATGGGTTCTACTGATATGAACTTTATAATTTTGCAGCTTTTTCAAACTTACACAGAGCAAGTTACCGACCTGTATATTACATATGCGCATGGAATATGTCATTACTATATTGGAAAGCACTATAGATGTGACAAGCAGGTGCTTCATGAACATCAGTATTTCATAGCACATAGCATTATCTTAGGAGATATATATATATATATATATATATATATATATATATATATATATATATATATATATATATAGTTTCTCCTTTCTTACACATCAAAAGAGACGGTCAAGTAGCGCAGAACAGGATAAGCACTCTTGTTTACTGTGTTTTGAGCACTAGATGACATATATAATGTGGAGAAACGCCCTAACCCTTACTTTACCTAATACCCAACAAGAAACGTTCTGAAGTTAAATAATTTAAAACTGGTCGATGCTGACCTGTTATTGAGCTTTACATCAGATACAAGACGTGTGCTATTACAGACTACGCCCCTTGGGACAGAATCATGTACTAATCATGTACTAGCTGTACCTGTTGAAGTGCGTGCGACAACATTTTCGTTGAAGCTGTCGCCATTATTAATCTCCAGCTGATTTGCGGCTGAATGGACACTGCTGATCACATAAAGAGACTCCTGAAGTGCGCTCTGTGCGTACTGAAGGGAAATAAATTCACTCGGTCAATGTATAATTGATGGTATTTATTGGTAACGTGAGGAATGAATGGCCCGGAATGCGACATTTATTCTTCCGAAAGAGGGACTGACTACATATGTCTGATCGAAATCGAGTTCATGCTACTGTATACTCAGTGGCATTCACAATTTTGGAATTGAATCAAATTGTACCACTTTACTGGACATGGGTTGTCCGTGGGGCAAAGTGTGAACTTTTTTTTCCAATCCAAAGTGGCTATTTCTGTGTATCAGATTCTTTGCAAAGGAACGTACTTCTCAAGAACATAGTAAGTGGGAGGGCGATTGTGTAAAAGAAATTTGATTTTAGAGTTTCTCGTTACTACACTTAAACAGTTAGCATTACAGTCTTCACGAACACAAACTGTAAATGATTATCAATTATTTAAATACAGCTGTTTCATTGCACAACCTACAAAAACAAGTTCATGAAAGATTTGTTTTCTGTCCTAGTTAGAGTGATTTATATTATATATAGTTAGAGTAATTTGCATGGAGTGAAAAGTTGGACGCCCCCGTATGGTACCCTGGAATTTCGAAGCCACCGCCTTACCATATTTTTTCCCGTCCCCCACATTTGTTCCCTGCCGTTCATAATTCTTTTCCCCTTAGATGAAAAACAAAAACGTTTTCCACAAAGCCCTTTAACGTCGACAGGCTATTATCTTCTCATGCCTCAAGCTTTTTCAGTCCCCAAGGACACCGTCCGGGATGACTTATAAGTTTGGTCATGTCTGTACGTGCGTCAGTGAGTGCGTCAGTCCGTTCACGCAGATATCTCAGAGATGCCTGGAGCGATTTCATTCAAACTTGTGTAAGCATTACTCCTAATGTCATACATATGCACGTCAATTCTTTTTGTGATAAGATCCAATATGGCCGCCGTACGGCCATTTTTTAACGATTTTTTCATGTATGGAGCCATAACTCAGAGACACCTCAATAGATTTTTAGCTCACGTGTGTAAACACATGGGCTATTGTCATAGCGATGTCTGTCTGTCTGTCCGTGTGTGTGTGTGTGTGTTAGTGTGTGTGTGTGTGTGTCTGTCTGTCTGTCTGTTTACACGATAACTCAACAACGCCTGAACGGATTCAAGTCAGATTTGGTACACAGGTACCATGTGGTACTTGCAAGAACTGGTTAGATTTTGGTCAGTGTGGCTTGCATATTAATGAAGTTATGCAATATCGAATTTTTCCATACAATGGTTTCCCTATGGAGACGGTAATGACAGTGTAGACATATATCAAGAAATACAGCACAAAATTTCATGAAACTTCTCACAGATGACAATCTAAGAACATTATGATGATACTGTGAGTGTCATGTCAATTATCGTCTCATTTGCATATTTAATGAACTTTTGTTATTAGTGAGATAACTCTGAAATTCCTGCACCAAACTTGATGATACTTGCAACAAATATTGATCTAATATATATCTAATTATAGTTAGAAGCATTAGGTATTGTCAAGTTAATAAATAGCTCATTTGCATATTTTATGAAGCTTTGTAATTAGTCATATAACTCCGATATAACTTCACCAAATGTGATGAAATCTGCTGCAGATACTGATCCGACTGATATCTAACT
>LD346544.1:166755-191417 GCA_001465055.1 Ptychodera flava
AGAGAGAGAGAGAGAGAGAGGGGGGCACTCAGATATCGTTTTAAAATGCCTGGTGTTATCGAATGAGCTGTGTAAACTTCCAACGCCCTATTTAAACAGAGTACAAATCATGATGTCCTTGCCAGATTGTTACACTTCCAAACTTTGTTTCTGGGAGGGAGCATGGGGTGCAATGCACTGAGAGTTTAATTTATCCACGATCCCTAGGTTTGTTGGCGCACTGAATACACAATCATTAAACAAAACGTATAGTAAGTCATGTTTCTTGTTATCAATAAAAACTTGGTTACGGTACGAATATGTAACCCCGTTTCTGTTCTGCCTGTGGAGAGACTCAGGTGCAGCCAACGGATCTATTCATCGAAAAAGCTATTCCGGAAGCAATTTTTGAGTGCAGGGGAAATTTTAAATTTGCTAGGGCAGGGGACATATTTTTAGGTGGCAGGGGAGCAAATTTTAGTCTTTTTGTCGAACAGGGCAGATATTGGTTGATTGGCCTGGGGACAGGGCTTGGCGAAAAACGAGGGGAGGGGAAACTACTTTTAAAACGGGGACAGGGAATTTGAGCCATGGTGCTGCCGGGGATGGGGACACAGGGCAAGTACTTATACTCAGACTACTTAGCCAATTGATTGACCCCACATCTCACTCTAGATGTACTGCGAGATGGAAACCAAATAGAAGGCAACTGCAGTATATGTCTGCTTGGGAATGTTAATTTTCAGGGGAATTTTTTTCTCATGGCAGGGGAAAATCGACAGGGTTTTCTCAAAGGGTAGGGTAGCTTCATGTCTGCAGGGGAAATGGAATGACAGCATTTTGAGGGGAATTTTTTTCCAGGGCAGGGGAAATTGGCAAGTTTTTTATGCCACAGGGCAGGCGAGCTTCAAACATTCACAGTGGGGAGGGGAAACAGGCAAAGATATGTGGGGAGCGGGTAAAAATGAAGTTTGAGTGCGGCAGGGTAAGTCGAAAAATTTTCAGTGTGAGGGCAAATTATGAGCAGCTAATTAATTACCCTCGTAAGGACCCCTTTAAAAGTGCATTGTTCGTTAGCTGCACCTGGAGACTGAGAGATTGAGAGACGTACAAGGATACCCACTGTCAGCGACGTACTAGCTGGCTTATTGTCATCTGCATATATAAATTAGGATGCAACATGCTTCTCAGCAAAAGCAAGATACATGAATTTACAGGTTGTTTTGACAGAACATTAGGCTTCGGGCAAGTTTCAGCAAGTACAAGCAATATCTTATGTCAATTTGAATTTTGACTGATGTGAAGTATGTCGGATGAAAGGTTATGACTGTCGCCCTCTAGCGATGTGTTTGCACACTGGATACGTAGGGATCTAAGAAAGAACGGAAACATATAATTTGAAGGCATTTTGTTGTTCTCGGTGCTTGAATCGAACAAAGGAAGAGGGAGAAAACATAAAATACCTGACAAGTGTGTACCATAAATATCATTAACTGAGAGAAATGACTTAGAAAACCGACGACACGGTCACGAACTGAGACAACCAATCAACATACACTGGGCAACACAGACCGATCGGACGCAGCGAGATGCTCACATCATCAGTCTCTTCAGTGAACATATCCGTGAGTAATGTATGTTACTGTAGTTTCAAACATGAAGGACTCCGTGCACGGTAATAGCTGACAAACTCTCAATGAGCTCTAATTATGATCTAGCACCAAGCATTATCTTGAAAACATTTCATAATGGCGATATCGTTGATTAATATTTCACGGTTAAGGTATTTTTTTTGAAATTGTTATGATTTCTTTTTCGACGGAGCATAAAAAAAATAAGTAACGACATCGACGGGTAAGATGAGCGTAATTATTTTTGCCTTGAGCCGATTGTGACAAAGTGTTTGTGATTCATGATGAAGCATTATCTTTGTAATATATTGTATGGCCGATTGACAAACAACTCTAACTTTTAAAACAAACGAGCAATGTCTCTAGTAAGTCATCAGGTAGAAGGAATCACACATATATGAATGTTACGAGGCCGACTCTGTATGAACGTGTCAATAATTTATGGAATTAGGTGTGAAACGAATTTCAGTAACTTCAGTAACTGCAAACAGTTCTTAAAAGAAACGGGCAATACTCTAGTAAGTCATCAGGTAAAAGGATGCACATATAACACGATTGGAACTAATTTGGGAAAATCGGATGGTGAATTAATGTCGATTTAGTCTGCAAATGTAAGCTCATTTGCTTTTATTTTTAAGTTACACTCTTGTTTTTATGAGTATTTTGTATTATTGTAACATTCAGCTATAGGGCACCTAAAACTTTTGAGAAATTTGAAAAATATAAAAATCCAATTATCCCAAATTAGTTCCAGTCGTGTTATATATGAATGTCACGAGGCCAACTCTATATGAACGTTTTAATTTTTTATGGAATAAGGTGCGAAACTTATTTCAGCATTGTACATTGCCTGTGTAAACAGTTCTTAATTGAACAGAATAATGTCTTGATAGATTTATTAACTGTGGGGAAGCTTAGTTGAAAGAGTTTTAAGAGAATTCACATGGAATTTTATACAATCACGACTGGTAAAAGAAACTTCATGTTGTGAAGAAGTTCTTTCTATGCACTTGTTGATGCACTTGATGAAGCACCGACGTAAAACAGCTGAGAAACTATTGATTTGATTCTTGTATATACAGAATATCTTGCGCATTGTGAGTGGTGTAATTCAGTGATTAATCGAATCGGGAATTGATTTTGTAATTATTTTCTGTACTTGTTTTAGTATGTAGCTCTCCCACAAAAAAGTATGAGAAGTAAAACCGAGCATATTATAGAAATAACGGGCGACGCGCTGACCATTAACGTTTATTTGTGGGCAAGGGCGAGAGGAAAGCCAAAAATTAACGGGCGAGGCTTGCCGAGCTCGTTAATTTGGCTTTCCTCGAGCGGAGTCTGTTATTTCCATTATATTATCAGCGAACCCAAGAAAACCGTCAACTGGGCCCCAGAAACTGAGCAGCACGCGACGCACTGTCACGCGCGCTGTAAAAAATTGGCAAATCCAGAGATTTTTTCAGAAAAAAAGTATCTCAACTTGACCTACAAGTGCTCCATTTTATTTTGTGATTGATTATGATTTACGTTTGAGTTGTAAAGTTATGATACTTTGAGTTGTTAATCTTATTATTCATATTCACGGGCATGTAAACAAACCATTACTGTGTATTTGTGGTCAATCACGTGGTCCAGCTCGACCAATCAAAATGCGAAGGGCAGGGCATGGTAATATAATTATGAATAATACACCCACCGAAGGGAGCTACATGAGGTCAAAAGGACGGGAAGAGTTTAAGCCGTCATTCTGTTCCCCTTTTGGTTTGTAAGGACGACCAATTAGCATTGCGAAACAGATTACTGGGGTAAGTCGACCCTGGTCTGCAAAGCCCGTGTCAGGGCTGTAAATGTTTTATCACATACCTTATGGAAAGGTAAATATGTAGCTAAAAATATTATGCAAAGATTTGGAGATAGAAATACATGCAATATCAAACATTTATTGCAATTTTTGTATTTTTTTCCGGAAAAGTGATGGCAGTTTCCTGTCGCATATTGATAATTTTTACGGCCCTGATACGGGACATTTCAGATCGATGTTGTACTTCGGAAGAGCCCGAGGTTTGTAAAACCCGTAAAGGTTTTATCATATACCTTATGGAAATGTGGTTAAAACATTGATGTGCAAAAATTTGGACGTCAAACATTTTTGTTAATTTTCGAAAAAGTGATTATCATACATAATGGCGTTATTTGTTTACCTGTAGAACTACTTGCAAAGCAAGGTAGGTGTAGCAACATAGAACGAGACGTAAATCGAGGTGTAAGGAGAATGGCATGGTATTATTAATCATTATATATACACGATATGCGATCATCTGCAAAAAGTTCGATTGAAATACTGTGCCTTTAAATTTGTGAGGATTTCGCTGTCTATCAAATGACCGGGGACTTAAATCTTGGCGGCGGGTACAGATGACGATTTAGTCTATCAATCGAATGATCGCACTCGATCTTATTTTATTCACTTCACCTTAAAATCTTTCAAAACTGCAGAGATCATGGATAGCGTGCTGAGTGGACACTAGATATAATATGAAAGCCTGAGAACCATCATAGACCTTGACTCATGTGCCCATGCTAAGCTACGGTGAAAAGCGCCCGCTCATCCATGCATTTTTAACGAATCCCACCAAGCATAACGTAAAATTGAAATAAAACTGACATTCTGATGATCTAATCTTTACCATTTTCCACGGAATGCCGTGCAGAGACCGTCATCAATAGGTTGCCACTGGCAAATTTCCCTTCACTGGTGTACTTGTATTTTTAAAAAGCTTTTTACTAAGTGACTAATATCAAATTATACAAAATTTTGTAGCTTTTTAACACTTTAGAAAAGCTTTTGATTGTATCAGGTTAGAATTTATGCAAACGTTCGCTTACATTACTTAATGTATTTTGAATGACCCTGCATGTATCTTTCCAGACACTGCTGATTTTACTATTGGTATTGCAAATAAGACATTAAATGTTGTATTATATGCAGATTATTATTGATGTCAAAATATACAGACAGATTGCAAAACTATCTGAATAAGTTCCCCCTGCCAGGTACATTGGAACATGGCACTTTTCAGTCAATGCTTAGAAAGCTTATTTGATATTCAGTAGGGATAATCGAATCATTAAGGATCAGCTGTTTCTTTATGAGAAAAGCATAATTAAAATAGCGAATCAATATACAAGTGTAGGCGGCGTTTTAGCTTCAGTCAGCAAATTTGGAAAATAAAGCAATGAAAATTTCATTTAGCAAATAAATGTTTAATTTTATGAAATAATGTGTTAAAGCTGAATTTCTGTTTAGATATTGTTGATATTTTAATTGTTCCTACTCTCTCACATGCTTCAGAACATCGGACGACTGACTGAAATGACAAGTTGTGAGAATCGTCTTGAAAAACTATTTACAGCTATTTATTTATCCCGGGAGGAAATAAACACATTCCTGTTGAAGTTACAAAGCTAAGTTAAGCAGACTCATATCAAAAATAATTTCAAAATGTCTGCTGTAAAACATTGGTGCAGACTGACTGAACATTTTGCCTAAAAATCACATTCTTGAAATGCCATAAAGGAAAAGATTAATAGTCTCTCTGCCATGCAGGCTTTTATGTTTTTCACAATTTAGGCAGCTACAGTTATGTACAATTTTCAACCCACTCGAGTTGAAATCATACCCTAGTTTCATAGGAGAACAAACCATAAATTCACAAGTGAATATTTTGATAGTTGGAAATCATTTTTTACCAGACGTCCAGGACTTTTAGCGGGCTTATAATAAGGGCCCACTTATCGATTATCTACTGCAGCTTTAAACTTTTGCAATGTACGTAGTAAAGTGTGCTATTAATTTGTAACAAATCTCCAGTTTGCCTCTGTTGCTTTTAGTATTCTCACTGTACGTGTGTTTTGTCGCTTTTCTTCAAGTTCTTGTTGTGTCAGTTTGAACGTTTTAAATTTGCTCTTAAAAGTGCCTTTAAATGCGCCTCTGTCCAAGTGAGAAGACTGGAACATTGTATTCAAAAGGGGGAAACGTTAATAATTATGGTATTTTCCCTTATTTTAGTCTCACTCTATACCGAAGAGGGTTACGATAATATCTTCCAAACGGTGGAGAAGGGTTGGGAAGCTCATAAAATGTGTAAATCTTATCTCCTTTTTTTTTTGGGGGGGAGCTGCAAATATTGTTAAATAATTTCTTCTCAGCTCCATCCTGTAAATTACTAGTATGTCCTTTTCCACACACATCAGCGTTGCCTTTGTTTGCTTTAAAGTGAGCAGTGAGACTTCCTTTCAATCGATGAGTTTCCGTGAGGACATGACATTTCATTTTGTCCTGTTAAGTTGGTCACGAGACGAATAAAACTAAACTACTGTAGGGGTATCATCCCCTGATATCAATGTCCTTAGCAGTACTATGCTCCGCTAAGGCAACCATAGCTATTCAACAGAGGCGTTGATACAAACAGCGCGTCCCTCTTTTGCTCACAGTTCCTATTTCCGCCTCCATTCGGTTCAACAAAGCACAGTTCTCAATCATGGCGGCTTCCATTGACACACATTTAACGCCCTAGAAATGCTAACTTTGGTCTATCGTTTTTCAGGCTTATGTTTGAAATTACCTGTATTGCCATAGACGACCCAACGTACCACAGCGACCTCAGCAAAGCAATAAAAAACAAATAAGCAGAATTAAAGGTATACAGTCTCCTGTAATCTAAATATGCTAATACATGGTCAAAGGGCCGTACCTTGGTATTCAAAATGCCGTGTGAGGGCGCTGTTTTTAAAAAGCGGCCATCCGCTTAAAATCTGTGATTGGTTAGATTTTCTCTTTCCATGGTAACTGTGGCAAAATTGGAACAGGTGACAGTATACCTTTAACTGATGACCTGACTTGATGTGCATAGACTGAAGACTGTTCAGGCAATCGACGTCGCTCAAAATTACATAGACTCTTCCCCGGCGAAACGTGTTGGTGTTTACTCAATTGGCTGGTGTTAAGATGCTTGTCAACGTTTTGTTTTTAGAGAGGTTAAAATTGCATCAGAAGTGAAAACGTAACGTAGAGTGGTTACGCGTTCCGTACGCGTAACGTTCCGCACAAACTCGGATTAAGACTTGACTGGCCCCGTCGCTTGGCTTTCCACGGCAGCAGTAACTGGCTGGCCGAGCAAGGTTCACATGTCCGTGTGCCATCGCGTTCACCTAACGATCTACGTAACAGCCTATACCACTCATGCGACAATCTGCTGAACTTCATTTCTTCAATTCACTCTATTTTGATTTTTCTATACCAATAGACTTAAATCAGGTGTAGATTAAGACGTGTTCGTGCCGACTCACACATCCGACTCACACAGTCGCATTGGCTGAAGGATTTTGCTCTGATATCAGGTTAATAGAACACAGAGATAGGAATTTGAAAATACTGACATTTTACTTTGTGTTTTAAAAACCATGTAAAGCCACGGAGGTAAAACAAATGACAATTTTAATTTCGCGCGTGTGCCACCGTCTGCGAGTGCACTGCAGGAGGTACTTTTGCTTTGTTCAGCGCAACTTTGTATCCTTTTTGTTACTTAAAATATCTCAAAATCAGACGGTGATCGACAACAAATACAAACTGAAAGGAATGTCACTATAGAGCATCAAGTTTATGGCGAAGCCAGCGTGAAAATCGCTCGAAAAGGTGTACGTGACAAGTGGCCGTTTCATGTAGAAAACGACCGCCGAATGACAAAACAACGTGTGATATCATCAGAACATGAAAAGAGTGCCCGGAATTAAAGTTCCCGTTCCGATCCCGTATAAAATCTTAACCTCTCTAATACCCTATACAGGCAGTATATTTCATTCTTGACGTATGCCATGAACTTCATTGTAAGCTAAACTATCCTCGATTTCGAGTGAACTTGACAGCCACATATTCTATATTTATGTTAACAAACAATAGATTGTGAATACTTGAATGTGAATGCAATTGCATCAGAAAAGTGGGAATATCTTTATCTTCCTCTAATTTTCGCAACTATTTCCGATATGCGATTGTTCAAGCAGGTCATCCCTGTTTTCATCCCAGATGTCGTTCAGTATATTATTTACTTTCGACATTTTCTTTTTCATAGAACGAAATATTTCCTTCATTCTTTATGGTTTTTGTTGTGACCCTGAAACTTCTTCAGATGCTTGTGATCTGATTTAGCCAAATTCTATCTTTGGATTCCTGATGACTTCAATCCGATTATTCAACACCGTAAACCGTCATTGGTATTTGGTTGTTGTTGACATAGAAATCATGATGGAGATAGTGATGTTCACTCTAAACAGTTTATCATCGAATTTCTCGATGAAACACTTTGATAAGAAGCTCATTCAGGCCGTTTCGTATCCTGAGCTATATATTTTAAGAAACTTGATTTTAGTCAGTCACTTTAATTGAAGTACTCTAATCGCTTCTTTCAAAAAAGTGGACGCTTTTTTACAAGATAGATATAGGAAAACTCAGACAGTTGGTTCCCTGTACTGTTAATCATCTTTATACGTTGGGTGCTGAAGTTTGAGAATAGAACGAGCTGAAAATTCTGCTTTGAATTTATTATCATTTACGGGACAAAGAGCATTGCTTTCTTTAAAATGGTTACAAAATATTCCATATTACAGTAACCATATTGTCAAAGCTCGTTTGAACATAATACAACTACAAGAGTTGTTGGTATGATGTTGGTTCGCAGTAGTTACAACAACGCTTGCCCGATGGATTCAACCTACATTTCATTGGTCTTATAGATACTGTTCAGATTGAAACCTTGGTTGGAGTGAATGTTGCTGGAAAGATCATTTTTCCTCAAAAATCGTTGTCTTCTCCACGACAGAGTATCATTGACTTTTGCTGCTTTTTTGCTGCTGCTTTGGCGGAAGTGCTGTATAGCGCCACCTGTGGTGCATTCTTGCAGAGTGGGCGTTCAAGTAAAGAGAAGTAGAACGTCAAAAATGTTGCTGATTGATCCATGAGATTTCATGCGGCGTCCAACAATGAGCTTTCTTGTTTCTATTTTGGTAGATATTTAATTTTATTTGTGAGAGTTCTTATGATAGAATTTCTATACTGTGAAAACAAAAGTTACACCCATCATACCTACAGCACCTGTGGTGGCGCAGTACGCATTGAACGCGTATATCGAACTAAAGTGATGATCCCGGTACAACTGTAGAATATTTCGATCATGATGTTCAATGTTGACTGAGGCAACCAAAGATATTGTATCTCATGTTAAACGACGATATAAAAAGAGAAAGATGACGCCACTCAAACCAACAAATTAATAAAGATTTGTCAAAGACATGATGACTGATGATGATTGTTCGACAGAGTCGGATAATGCAGTGAATTAGTAAGTCGCAACAGACTATTCAAGGTAGAATGCGCGTCGGTGATAGATATTTGGACTCCCTTACACTTACAATTTTTTTCTGATTTACCACTTGCAGGGGTTCAATATAAAGCTCTTGGTGTAAACTAAAACTTTCAACCGTCATAGTCTTAATAGAAAATTGTATTTTTGTTCAGTGCATCATAGAGTTAACTCAGAGAAGGCGGTCATTTGAATATTTTCAAATATCGGTAAATCAAGGGTTATGTGTAACTCCAGTACCAAATTTTTTACGATGACGCTCGATTTTTATTCTTGATTTTGAAAGAGAATGGTTAAAATATTCCTTGAGGAAAGATTGAGTAAAAGTTTCTCTTTCACTTTTGAAGCGCATTCTACCATTAATACGTTCAAAAGCTAATACACCTACGTAACAGATAAGACATCCCCAGCAAAGTTGTGTGATAAGCCTGGGAGTAATAAAGTGGATTAAAAAAAAGATGCAGGTGAATTTGTGAATTTTCGGGTCCCGTGAGATTTGGTGGTTTAGGATGCGCCTTGAACTCATTTCACGCTAACCATGGCAAAAAGTCAGAAACATAGAATGGTTAATAATTGGAGATCAGTAAGCTCAAATCTACTGTTGATTATAACACTCTTGCTGAAGTGATCGATAATTATTGGTTGCGGAAAGTAATCGTGAAAATCTTCCTCTCAGATCTGTGTGGTTGTATTAAAGGACGGGAAAATTGTGATAATATTGTCTTCATATAAATCAACAGTTTACACTCAAAAATCACTGATAAACCTCTAATTGCTATCGGTCTAGCCCAAACGAAAGTTTCAGACAGATCATAAGGAGAATTCCTTGAAAAAAAACACACATTGACTTCACCTTGTTGGCTACACATCGGCGAGGCGTTAATACATAGCAGGCATGACAAGCTGGTGAATAAAAGACATTTGTAGACTCGTGTCATGTTGAAGTTGCTACTGATAATGAACGAATGTTTTGAATTATTCCGATTTAATTGATCATTATCTTGTGAGTTACACTGAAAATGTTAAATTAACTGTTGTTTTACTGTCATCAATTTACTTTCATCGACAATTATAGAACAGTACCGAGGGGTGCGGAAATCTCGTTATCACTGTGCTCAGAAACGCCAGCGGCATGATTACGCCCTCTACCGCTCGACCGATCGCGACCGTGCGTTTTTTCTTCCATGAGCGAGCCCCAGCAGCGTGAAAGCAGAAGACAGAACTGCGTCCGGCGGCCGACACTTTTGCTGAGATATGGAACAAGCCTCTCCGACCTGTGTTAGGTATACTAGTCTCAGCTGAAATATACATGTGCTTGTACCAAACAAGTTAGTTATCGTTTTCTAAGACTTTTAGATATTTACCGATTTTGAGCCAGTTTCGAGGGAAAAAATCTGCTTTATCACGGACCGTTATCATGATCAACTGACAGCTTATTTGAAGAAATTATGAAAATCCACATCGACCTGTTTCACGCGAAGAGTATCGCTATTTGAATTAAAGAAATAGCTTTGCAGACTGTCGAATATTCCTGTTCAAAGTGAACACCTATATTTGTGTAGTTTGCAAACTTTTAAACTGAAACGAACATCGATACCAGCGACCCCGGGGCCGCGTCTCATCTTTCGGGGAAAAATATTAAGGCTAAAGCTTACATGACCGTTCTCTTCAAAACAGGAAGGTCACCATATTTGATATCGATGCAAAAACTCTCTAATAAATTTCTCTGCTGCTGATTTTTTTCCCTTAAGACGATGTGACGACTTATTTTTAAAATTAATGTTCACTCAGTACAGCTGGCAAAGTCACGCTGTGCGGTGAACTGGAGACACTAGTCGCTGGACGATGGTACATGCTGACACTATTTAAAATCTTAGAGCAAGTCACATGTTTATTTATCAAGACCACTTCAACGTTAAATTCATTTATTTTTAGTCTTGAATTCTTTAAAAAAGGACAGGAAGAAACTTCGATATAAAGAAATGGTAACTATTATTGCCCCTGAAGTAAAAGAGCGACGGTGTCTATCATTATTGTACAAAGAAATTTGATTGCCATTATCTGGGAAAATTTCCCAATATATTTCTCTCGCTCATCTCTCTCTCTCTCTCTCTCTCTCTCTCTCTCTCTCTCTCTCTCTGTGACCATGCCTTCCTTTCTAGCGATGAGTACAGCCACTGGACCAAGGAATTAAAACAACGGAGGGGGCGGTGAGTGGAGATATCGACGATTGGCGATGTAAACCTTGGGCTCTACAAAACTCCAATAAAGTGCAACCTCTGCAGATATTTGTACGGTCTAGAAGTATAAATTGTTCCCAGTGGGTTACTTGCCTCGTGTTAACACTATTAAATCTTACCCCGTGTCCTTCCTGTCTGAGTCATGCCAGCAATCTTATAATCAAAATTATCATGAGGGTCTTCATGCTTAATCAACGTTTAATTAATTCATTTATTCCTCAAACTAATGAGCGAATCAACATACAGGTCTACAATAAAACGACAAAAAAAGGAACAAAACAAGCGTGCGAGTAAAAACAGAACCATACCAAAACGAGAAAAACCTCCAATGAAAGAGAAAAAGTAAAATAAAATTACTTTTCCTGATAAAAGATGATATACTAAACTGTACAGGTGATAGAATACGTCAATAGCATGTGAAAGATGTCGTTGAAAGCTGACATCATTTCTGATAAGAGCTAGTTTCTTCTCAAATTGACTGCGACAAGCATGTTTGAGTTTAGAACAATCACGAATACACCGTTTTATGAATATATATTGTCTGATATAAAGTACTGCAGTACAAAGTCAGTTTTACAAACAAATTATTAAAAAATACATGTCTAGTTAAGTACAGCAGATATATCAATGAAGAGTCAACATATAACAATCGACAACGTAAGATTATCAAAATGTATCTGTTCACAGGAGACGTAGTTACTTTTAGTAATAATGTCACAACGTTGCTTGGGAGAGGCAAAAAACTACAAAACTGAACGTCTAATACCTAAAACCTAAAATATAGCTCCTCTTAACGGCGATGAATATTAATATTTGTAGATTTTTTAATCTCCACTTTCACTTAAGTATGATTTTTTTCACATTTTTTTATTTTTCTCGTAAAAGGTATAAGCTAACATGTCTAAAAACTACAAGGATGTGACAAAAAAATCACATGACTTTAAGAAAAGTTTCAAATTTCTGAGCTTGAGCTCTTTGATACAACTCGTTTCTCATAACAATTACCGAAGGAAATGACTCTTCAATTTGTAGGTTTATTAGTTTTTGTTTCGTTCATATCTTTAGCGACATAATAAGTGACAGGGCCTTGCCCGAGTACAATAGCTGCTTTGTCGCTTAGCAAACCAGCAGATCAATGGACGGTGTGGTGCAGACAGGTTCAGTGACCGTGCGGACTAATTTGACAAAGTTCACAAACTGCCGTTCAGCTGTATTCACGGTCAACACAATCTGAGGAATGATTTTGTATAATTTAATTGGTGTACAAAGTATTGCACATTTAGGTCACAAATATAGCTAACATAGACAGAGCAACAGTTTTCATGTGCACTATTTTTTCACGGCGGATGCAGTCCGTCAGGCCGAAGTACACACCTCACGCCAAAACATGGTATTAGTACTGGCGAAGCGATCACATTGTGATCTCCCTTGAAAGCGTAAAATCTGGATATATTACTTCCTTTAGAAGAATGATTTTGACAGATTTAAGCGAGGTACATTGAAAACAATCTACAGGTAAAGTTTGAACATTGTATCTATTGATTTGCAGCAAATATGACAATATTTGACAGCGATGCTTTGATCAATGGTTTCAATGAATACAACTGTCAATGCAATCATGTATAAAATTATCAAAACACAACTTGTAAAAAAATATGAAAATTTCAACCGATCGCTTTGATTTTCACTTTCTTAGCTTCATTACATTTTGACGTGAAATTCTAACCCTAACATGCCATGGAAAATTTCAAGCATTTCCAAGAAACATGATAATGTTTACATTTTGCAATGTAAAATCATCTCAAACCATGAATACAACAATACCTTCATCACCATATTCTTTTTAACATATATAGAATTTCAACTGAAAAATAAAATTTCCACTTTCCCAGATCAATTACATTAAGACGTAAAATTCTAACCCAAACATTGCAGGGAAAAAATCAACAATTCTAAGAAAATTGAGAATATTTGTATTCTTACAATTGCTTTTCAACAAACTAGAATGCAATTTCTTGACTGTTTTACATAAAAACTACTCTTTAAAAAATACAAAATTTCAATCAATGACTTCAAATTCACTTGGAGTCTTTTCTTTACCTCTAAACGTAATTAGCGCAAACTTGGCTGAAAAATATTGAGAATTTTTGTGACGAAAGAGGAATTTTCACTTTGGATGGCGTTGTGGGAGTTGTATTTGCTGCAATACTTGCATAAACTCTCTTCTCATATTTCTTACGTGTAAATTACACGCACAGTGTTATCACTGACATCTGTATAAACTATTCCACCGTCTGTAAACACTGCAATGAACCAAGGCTTTCCATCTACAGTTACAGCTCTCAGGTATTCACCCTGTGCACTCAAGATCTTTACTTTATTCTTATCTGCTACATAAATATTTTCTCTAATTGCATCGACACTGACTCCACGTGGATTTTCTAAGTGCTCATGTCCGAATGTGTGTAATGTCTTGAGATTACTGTCCAAAACATAGATACAATGTTCACCATTACATGACACTATGAGTTGGTATTTTCTATCCATGGTAATGTAGGGTTTAAGTAGTCGTTTACTTGAAATAATTTCACCAGCCTTGCTGTATTTTATCACACGGTCATTCCAGTCTGCTACAAAAACCGTGTTGTCTAGACCAAGACATATCTCAGGGACATCCACATTACCAATATCTATTATTTGTTTCAATCTACTCTTTGCATCGCACACTAGAATGCATTTGTTGCCAAAGTCGGCAATGTGATACAAATTGTTTTTAGACATTTTCACATCTGTTGGTCTAAAAATATTTGGCAAGCCATGAAAAGTGATTGTTGATATGATCTGTGCAGTGTCTGCTGTTACTGTCTTCACACTGCCAGGCTGCTCATCAGGTCCATTATCACTGACAACTACTTGTCCATTCTGGTTTATTGTCAATCCACATAGATTAGAGACTTCTCCTGGTCCGTCGCCACGCCTTGACAATCTTCTGACTGTGTCTTTGGGAACAATACCTGCCATTACAAATGGAGGTCAAAGGTCAAGAGCAGTAAAACAATAAACTATCAGTAGAAATTACCCTTCCTTGTCATGAAATTTGCATATTTTTGAAAATTATTCGATGAAAAAAGTGGAGAATGGCTTAGAGTATACTAAATGTTCCAAAAATTGAATGGTAACGCCTCTGTTTCCATGGCAACCTGCTCATTCCTTGATAGTTTTACTTTTCAACGATTATTCCAATGAGAATTGGTCATGTTAGTGTACAGTTACTGTGTAAATTTTTTGTTCCTTGAGTGTTCTTTCAATTTAAATTTTCTATCAACCGTAAAACAAGTAACTCATTTACACTTTAGATGAATTTAAGTAATTAGATTATGTCAAAGGTTAGCATGGGTCTTTTTAATATTTGATGACTTCATGAAATAAATACAATGTATGGGCATAGACATTGCTGTGCACTTTGTTTCACCATCAATGCTCTTCTGCTCATTGTTAATTTGCTTATTTTAGTAATTAGGCAATATCTTTAGAACGGCTCCTTCGAAAATAATGTACCTTAGCAGTATCATTCAGTAAACACTTTTGTGTTCATAAATATTTACTTGCATGAAGTAAATGGTGTAAAATTATAAATTGGCATATTTAATGAATTTCTGTAATTAGACAATATCTTTTAAATGGCTGTTTTGAAAATGATGTAGCTTTGCAGTATCATCAGTGGAGCATACACTTTGCAATTGTAGAGAATTTCTTTGGTTGACATAAACCCAGATTCGAAATAACTGGTGGTCATGCGTAAACAGACCACCAATTATCTCATTTTGACCAGAAGATTCTATATTGGGTGGTCTAAGTTTTCCAAGTTTTTGGAGGCCACACTAGTACACTGCAGAGCTGTAAATATTACACACCTTGCACATACTTTATAGCTAGGAGTATCCAGAAACATAATAGATTGTCACGAGAGATAGATTGTCTGGCAGTTATGTAATACACATCTTGTCAGTTCAATCACAGGCCATCCACTATAGTTCAATGGAAGTCCTTCAACTCCACTCCGTTCTACTCAATTAAAGATCCATTAGCTGTAACTTTGGTCTTTTTTTATTTTGTTTGTTCTGTGTACCATCTGCAGTTTCTGGTTTAAATGCCTGAACATGAATAAATTCCTAATATTTAGCTCATAAATATACCCTGCGGGTATGCAATGTACGCGTCCAATGAGAGAAGAGCAATACGTCATCTGCCAAGGGTTGTATGCACAGGTGCATACATTGCATGCAGCTTATTCAAAATGGCCGGCGCTGGGTTGGCTTGCCCAGCCAATTTCAGGACAATTTCTCGCCAGTATCATAGGGTAAGGTATGATTTTAGGCAAAAGAGGCCAGTCGATCGATTGTTTATGCAACCATCTGGCAGTTGACCAGTTTTTATCACCGGAAACGCTCAGTAATTCGTAAGGCGGATTCCATAAATCAGCGAAATTTTCGCTGATTTATGAAATCGGCCTGTGAATTACTTTCACACCTTCCCTTCCTGTCTGTGCAGCAGTGGACAACAGGCCCAAGCCGGGCCACAGCCCTGCAGAGCTCTACAGCCCATAAGTATCCACTGACCTCCCTCCGAGCTCAGACATTATCTCCGTTCTGTGACGGAGCAGGTCGTATAATTTGCATAGTTCATTGCGCATTGACATTGTCAATATAATCTACAAGATTTTTTCGCTTTAGGCTATTAACTTTGTCTTACTGGGTACCAGTCAACTCGCACTTTATCCAACCTGCCCGATTCCAACTCGCCCGATACCAACTCGCCCGATTCCAACCCACCCGATGCCAACTCGCCCAATACCAACTCGCCCGATATTATTTTGCAATTTTATGAGTACCTGGTACGCTAGCTCTGCAGAGCTACTGGTACGCTTGCTGCAAATTCGTAGCCTTTGCCACTCGGGTAGCTTGGTCATTGGAGTGGAAGAACATGTCAAGGAGTGGCAGGGCTCGTTTTCGCAGCAACTGGTACGCATAAAATGTTTTATTTCTAACAACAAATATTTCTAACATAGAGAACCACAGGTGCGGCTTGAAAATATGTGCCAACACGGAAAACTTTTTATTTGCGAATTTCACGTTTTGCAAATCTCTTGAAAGAATAAATTTCGTTCGGCTTCTTTACGTATAGGAATAGTTACTGCGTACTGGCTCACTTCTTTAGGAACAACAGGACCGTCTTTCGCGAGTTACTGGCCTGGCATGACATGAAAATAGCTGGCCTCGGGCCATCGGGTTAGCGTACATGGAATCTACAACACCCTATCTCAAAACAACGGGCGAGTTGGTATCGGGCGAGTTTGAATCGGACGAGGTGGTATCGGGCGAGTTTGAATCAGGCGAGTTGGTTCTGGGCGGGTTGGAAAAAGTGCAAGTTGACTGTAATTCTGTTTTACTTTACCAACCCTTTAGGAAGCTGAGGAAAAACCCTGTCGCCAAATCGAAAAATTTCCCTTGAATGAAAGGAATTTACTTATTTTCCTACAACCAAATACCTTATCACTGATATTTTAAAAGTTGTACGTTACGGTCAAAAGGCAGAGAGGAAATTCTTCGTACTGATCTCCTGTATTTTTATTATTATTATTATTATTATTATTATTATTATTATTATTATTATTATTATTATTATTATTATTGTTGTTGTTGTTGTTGTTGTTGTTGTTATTATTATTATTATTATTATTATTATTTTGTGGTTTCCAAAGCTTACATAAAACGAAAAAGACTAACATTGTGACAGGACATGAAACGCCAGCTGAAAGCCATATTAGAGGTGTTGCTAAACACATATTTTCCGCTGCAAAAAAATTTAATATTTTATTAAAACTCGGCAGACAGACACGTTATGAAGTTCACAAGCTTAATTTTCAATTTTGGTAAGAGGGTCAAAATTATCTCCATGGCAATTAAGCAAATACTTACAACGAAAACATCACGAGATTTCTAGAAGTTAATAGTATTTGCGAATAGAGGCCACTTTCGCAATTTCCGAAGTCATTTTGTGAACACTTGTCAAGGAAGTGTTCGAAGAAAACTCCTCCACGGCTTTCATTTCATTCTCTCCATTGTACAACATACATTGTGACGCAAATAGATACCAACTTTCCGATGCTGCTCGTCGAATTATGAGATAAAAAAGTTGACGTCAGAATACCCTCCATGAATTGAAAAGATTACAGTAGCGTGTAGTTGTGACACGAAAATAGTTTGCAGCAATCTGTACCATCTGACCGCACCAGCTATGTGTGTAACAAAATTATTTAATTGTCTCAGAACTGAGTAACCTGCACTATAGCGTTAAACTCCTATTTTGTTAAGAAACGACGAAATCATCTCAATTCCAAGCATTCTTCAATATGCTCACGGCTATCTATTGTCTTCAGTTTCACTTTGCTGCAATCTGCAATATCCGACAATCTATGACTCGGCTCCGAGTAACCTTCACTAACGTTAAAACTCCGTCTAGGCTAAAAAAATTACCAATCCGTCTCAGTCTGCAGCATCCTCCAATACACTCAGGACTCTATGAAAGTCCACACATAAGAAAAGTCAATCACTTTGCAGCGATCTGCAATATCTGACTAGCTATGTATAGTACAAAATGAAATATTGTCTCAGCTCAGAGCAAACTGCACCAAGATTAAAACTCCGACAGTGAAAACAAATTTCAAATCTATCGCAGTCTGTTGCATCTACAATAAACTCAAAACTCTATCTACAGTCCATACATACGAAAAGTCAATAGTTTGCAGCCATCTGCAATATCTGACACGCTATGTATAGTGCAGAAATTATAAAATGTCTCAGCTCGGAGCAAACTGCACCAAGGTAACAATTCCCATGTAAATAAATTTCAAATCTATGTCAGTCCGTTGCATCCACAATAAACTCAGAACTCTATCTACAGTCCATGGATACGAAAAGTCAATGGTGTGCAGCAATCTGCAATATGCAATATGCAGTGTGTATGGAGAGACGGTCAAAATGTCTCAGCTCGGAGCAAATTGCAGTAACCTTAAAACTCCGTCCAGGCTGCGATATTACAATTCTATCTCAGTCTGCAGCATTCTCCAATACACTCGGGACTCTATCAAAGTCCACAGATACGAAAAGTCATTCACTTTGCAACAATCTGCAATATCTGACACACTATATATAGGTACAAAAATTAGTAAAGTCTCAGCTCGGAGCAAAATGCACTGACGTTAAAACTCCGTCCGGGCAAGGACATGACTAATCTATCTCATTTCGTAGCATTCTCCAATAAACTCAAGACTCTATCAAAGTCCACAGATATGAAAAGTCAATCACTTTGCAGCCATCAGCAATATCCAACACACTATGTATAGTACAAAATTATCAATTGTCTCAGCTCGGAGCAAACTACACTAAGGTAAAAACTCTGACAACGTTAACAAATTTCAAATCTATTTCAGTCCTTTGCATACACAATAAACTCAAAACTGTATCTACAGTCCATGGATACGTAAAGTCAATAGTTTGCAGCAGTCTGTAATATGCATTACGCAATGTGTACGAGGAAACGGTCAGAATGTCTCAGCACGGAGCAAATTGCAGACTACGAAATTACCATTCTATCTCAGTCTGCAGCATCCTCCAATACACTCAAGACTCTATCAAAATCCACAGATATGAAAAGTCAATCACTTTGCAGCCATCTGCAATATCCGACACACTATGTGTAGGTACAAAATTATCAAAGTCTCAGCTCGGAGCAAACTGCGCTAACATTAAAACTCTGTCTGGGTTAGGAAATGACTAATCTATCCCAGTCCGTAGCATTCTCTAATAAACTCAGGACTCTATTTATGTCCACCATTACGAAAAATCTTTCACTTTGCAGCAATCTGCAATATCCGACACACTATATATAGGTACAAAAATTATCAAAGTCTCAGCTCGGAGCAAAATGCACTTACGTTAAAACTATGTCCACGCTAAGAAATGACCAGTCTATCTCAGTCCGTTGCATCTACAATAAATTCAGGTCTCTATCGAAAGTCCCCGGATACGAAAAGTCAATTGTTTGCAGCAATCTGCAACATGCAAAATTTACGCAATGTGTATGAGGAACGGTCAAAATGTCTCAGCTCGGGGCAAAATTGCAGTAACGTTAAAACTCCGTACAGGCTACGAAATTACTATTCTATCTTGGTCTACAGCATCATTTAATAAACTCCAGACTCTATGAAATTCCACGGATACGAAAAATCATTCACTTTGAGGCAATCTGCAATATCCGACACGCTATGAATAGTACAAAAAACAAGAAATTCAGGACTATCTAAAGTCCATGGATACGAAAAGTCAATTATTTGCAGTAATCTGCAACATGCAATACGCTATGCATATTACGAAACGGTCAAAATGTCTAATCTCGGAACAAACTGCATTAACGTTAAAACTCCATCCATGTTAAGAAATTACTAATCTATCTCTCCGAGTCAGAAAGTAGCACCATCAAATATGCTCGGCACCCTATCTATCGTCAACATTTAAGAAATATGCTAAGTTTCCAACAAACTGCAAAATCCAATACACTGTATAGGCCTAGGACGAGTTAAAATGTCTCAGCTCCGAGTCGGAGCAAACTGCAGATAAAACTACGACCAGGCTTCGAAATTTTAAATCTATCTCGGTCCGTTATATCCTCCAATAAGCTCACATATCTCTCTAAAGGCCAGTGATACGAAAAGTCAACCATTATTGCTGCAATGTGCAAGATCCAATACGCTGTATATATGACGCAACGGTTATAAAATCTCAGCTCGGAGCATACAGCACTAACGTTAAAACTCTTAAAACTCCGTCCAGGCCAAAAAAATTGACAAATCACTCAATGCACGTTCGGTTGCATCCACAATAATCTCAGGACTATATCTAAAGTCCATGCTTACGAAAAATTTAAACACTTTGCCACAATATCCGACATGCTATGTGTAATACATAAATTATCAAAATGTCTCAGCTCGGAGCAAACTGCAGTAATGTAAAACTCCGTCCATGTCATGAAATTACCAATCAATCTCAGTCCGTCGCATCCTCCAATATGCTCGAGTCTCCATCTATAGTCAACATTTAAGAAGATAAGCCGAGTTTCCAACAGACCCCAATATCCAATACGCTGTGTATATGACGAAACTGAAAATGTCTCAGCTTGGAGCAAACTGCACTAACGTTAAAACATTTCCCTGATAAGAAAATTCAAATCTATCTCAGTTCGTAGCATCCTCCATTTTGCTCGACACTCTATCTCTAGTCAATATTTTAAAGAAAAAACGCTATGTTTCTAACAAACTGCAATATCCAATACGCTGTGTAGGCCTATATGACGAGACTTTTAAAATGTCTCAACTCGGAGCAAAATGCAGATGAAAACTAGATCCAGGCTTCGAAATTTAAAATCTATCTCAGTTCGTTGTATCCTCCTATAAGCTCATAACTCTATCTTAAGGCCATGGATACGAAAAGTCAATCATTGGCAGAAATGTGCATGATCCTGTACGCTGTGTATATGACGAAACGGTTATAATGTCTCAGCTCAGAGCATACTGCACTAACGTTAAAACTCCGTTCAAGCCAAAAAATGATAAATCCACAATAATCTCAGGACTGTATCTTGGCCCAAATTTACAGAGCAACTCACAATCTAACCCGTGATTATGTAGCCAGTATGTTCAATAATTATATCCCTTCCAGATCACTTCGTTCTTCCAATCAGAACCTCCTTAAAGTTCCCAAAGCACGTACACTTCTTTATCAAAACACCCTGTCTGTTGCGGATGTTGATGAATATAGCAATCTCCCCAAATCAATTATAGCTTTAAGAAATCTTGTAACAACTTTCTGTATTCTATTTACTTGTCTGGTGCTTCTTCGTAGTTTTTTTTATATTTTTACTTCTGTGTTTTTCGTGTTTTCAAGTTGGTGCTGTAATATGATTTTCTTTTGTCTTCTCGACCTCAATGAAAAGAGGTGTTTCATCTATGGAGTTATCGAGTTTAAATAAAGATTAATAATATTAATGATATCTAAAGTCCATGCTTACGAAAAATGTCATCACTTAGCCGGAATATCCGACACGCTATGTGTCTTAATTATCAAAATGTCTCAGCTCGGAGCAAACTGCAGTAAGATTAGAATTCCGTCCGCGTCTTAGCTTAGTCCGTAGTATCGTCCAATATGCTCGAGTCTCCATCTATAGTCAACATTTAAGAAAATAAACGCTGAGTTTCCAACAAAATGCAATATCCAACACGCTGTGCATATGACGAAACTTTTAAAATGTCCCAGCTTGAAGCAAACAGCACTATCGTTAAAACTATGTCCATGATAAGAAATTTCAAATCTATCTCAGTCCGTAGCGTCCTCTATCGGGTGTTGCCAATGACTGGCGACGAGATGGCTTCTGACTTGTTGTAGCCCGTTTTGGCCGGAAATCGTAGGCCGGGCAGATTGGACAGTGAATAACATTTTTTTGTGTTAGTACAAGAGTCCCCACACAGTTTTAATTGGCTTGTCAGATTGCCAAGACTGCGTCTTACATAGATCGTCATATTGCTAATGTCCACCTTGCATGCGAAATGAACTATGCAAATTTTTGACCTGCTCCGCCACAGGACGGAGATAATGTCTGAGCTCGGAAGGAGGTCAGCGGACCCTTCTCCTACAGCCGCTGGGTTAAGCTAGATGACATGTACAGTAATATCGCGTACCGTTATTCTTTAATAAATAATCAAGTCATGTAGACATTCTACACGTTGGTGATTATGCAGTGCGTTCGCCGGGCCCGAGCCAGGCAGCCATAGCCACTCGGTATAATGCCTGTCAACATGTAGGCCTATAGGCCTACACTAATATCACGTACGGTGATTGTTTTATTCAATAATCAAGTTATATATAGACATTCTACATATTAAATACGATTATTATCCCAGCAATGTGCCAAGCGCCTGTGGGATTTACTAAGCATCCAACATCAAAACTTACCACGTGTAGTAGCATGATGGAAGGGAGCCAGACAATACATCAACCCACTATTCGCCCAATGGACCTCAACCTCCACAAGAATTACACTCTGATAGTGACTAATTTTTTGGACCACCTACATTTTGCAATTGACCACCAAAACTTAAATCTAATGGTCAAACTTGACCTCTTAAAATCTCTTAAAACTCATAGGCATGATCCACACCAGCTAGCAGTGATAGCTCTATGCATGTCCTTCAGTTAGGACATTTACATGAACCAACTTTCGTTTGAAAATAAAATAATGAAAATAAAGCCATTTATCAGATCTACGTCAGTTAATAAATATTGTCATATTTAACAAACTTTCCTAATGATAGATATGTATCTGGAGTGCCTTGGCCAAATTAGAATTGATAAAACTTGTAATGTACATTTAAGATACTATGATATAACCCTAATGAAAGTCATTTGCGTTTTCACAACAACTAAGTACTAATTTGCATATTGAAGGAACTTTTCCAAATTAGGTACAAAAACAGGAAGGACTGCATAATTTGATTAAACTTGCTACTTATATTGATGATAATAGGACGGGACAGTAATGTTATGTCTGATTTACTTCATCAAAATATTCCTAACCGCTTTTCAGATTATTTTCGACTTGTAGACCGCTGGTATGATACACGTCAAAAGTTGGACATGAATTCAGTATTGCCTAGAATGTATACATCTGCAGGTCAATCTTTAAACTCTTACACAGTTGCAAAACTATGAAACACATTACCGAATTCTGTTAAAACCCAAACATCCAGGTGTAACCTAACAAAAGCCATGTAAGACTATCTCTTAGAAGAATAAATTGCCGATCAAATTCGAAGGTCAAACAAATTACAGAATGTACCTGTAATTACCTAGCTTTGTGAGACTCTTTACAGTCATTGTTACTTTTTTCCATTTCTCCACAAAAGTACTTACATGGTGTATTGGACATTTAGCCCGTCATTTGGTAATGAAATATGTATACGCTTCAACGGGGCTAGGCTCGACTAGCACATATCTATATTCCTAGCTCCATATTTCCATTGTACTCCACGGGATTTGAATGAAGTGTATTTTGTTACTGTAAGTTTTCAACTATGACAATAAAATGATGATGATGATGATGATGATGATGATAATGATGGTGATGATGATGATGATGATGATGATGCTGACGATCTGAGTGTAAGCTCATTAATCATTCTTTTTTGTCCTAAACTCCACAGTGACATGCTTGAAGCCATCCAGCATTACCATTAAACCCATTTTAACTCAAAAGTGGGATGGAAGTAATTATATATCAAAGTCATGTGTTGAACTTACTATTCTGTAGTCGCCATATGCGTGTTCATTGTGACCATATATTTAGAGGTTTTAGGGGTATTAGGTTGCGGATATAAGACCTCGGGTGAAAATTATCATATTGGGCAGGAAATAATCTCTCTCACTAGGTGATTACTTCACCAATATATGGTAATTTTCATCAAAGAGGTCTTATATCAACAACTTAATACCTGAGTGCACGGTTCATAACCTCATTATGAGATGCCAACATAATTACGAGTGTACAATGCTGTATTTCAGATACAAAGTGGGGATGATGTTTAGGAGCCTCAGCACGAACTCTACAAGAACATGCAAGTATAAACCACGCACGTGCTTGTACATGCAGTTGATTCCATCGAACAATGAGGTAACGCAATGAATCCATTACAATCATCGAACCTAAAGAATTTTTATTTGGAAAATGCTCAACAAGAAATACAAAATCCTAGTTTTTGTTCAAACGCAATCGCTGCATGTACAAGCTCTTCATTGGTGATTTCATCAAGCTGCACCAGACTAAAATTTAACAATCAAAATTACCCTAACGCTTTAGACCTGTCTGACACGATGGCGTGTTGAGCTCTCAAGCTGGAATTTCAAATTTCGCGCAAGCTTCAAAATGTTGCACGTCTCCTTGTAGAGAATACGAACCCTGGCTTCAGCCAATCAGATGGCTAGAATTGAGTGAAGCATTTTGTTGGTCCCTACAATTAAATATTTCAAACCCAAGCCACAAAATCTGCATGCGGCATTAAAAGTTTTTTACGCAAGGACCAACAAAATTTAGAAATTGCAATTGATTCTTTGCAGTTGCTCTAAATTGTATCATTTATGTAAATTGAAAGTAGTCAAAATGCTGCATCATGTAGAATTTTTCTTTGGCAAAGAGTCATATAGGCTAAAAGTATGAATCTTTGGAGGAATTACTCATTACTTTGTATTGCTGAATATTGACATAAATGTGTTTTATATATATATATA
>LD346544.1:191486-211645 GCA_001465055.1 Ptychodera flava
TATATATATATATATTACGGCAATGAAATGACAATATAGAAAATAACCATATAATTTGTAACTTGATTAAACTCTATTTTATGGGAATTAAATTTTCAACTGGACTGCTCCATGCATTCTGTATCCGTAAAAATACGGTTGTTATTGGCTACCACATACTCAATCCCTTCAGTGTGTCTTAGATTTTACAAGTGAACAATTTGTCAATTTTCTTGATAATATGTGGTCACTAGGAATATTCAAAACTAAAGCACTAGTGTTGCTTGGAACAATGTGGCAAGTTGGCCATTATTTTGCCAAGTAGAGCACCAGGCTATTTCTAAAAGAGCATGGTTGGTTAATTAATTAAAATTGTAAAATCAATTCAACAATTTGGGGCACCCCTGTAAAATCTTTAAAGGAGCAGACATGAGGAACAATATGATTAAATTTAACTTATTATAAGGGAAACTGAAGAAAGAGAATTTATACCACAATAAAATTTAATCAAAAGTAAGTCAGAAATTGTTTAAATAGACTCTGATCTTGATACGTCAATAGGACAAATGTACTTTTGTTCTTTGGTCTTTTACCAACTGAGGGTGCTGCTCATAAGCTGGCATTATCCTTCCTGTGCACACATATGCTTAGTTTATACAAGCGATGCTGCCTTTCCAAGGAAACGTACGTTTAGAAACTTGGATAAACTCAACAGTGCTATATGTTGACAATTATTTAGAAGACACTAGATAATGAAAATGAAGACTGAAAGAGTATGTTCAAGAAAGCTTGTTTAACCTCCTGATGAAATGTATCACAATTTTTAGTTGAACGTTTGCTTTCATAAGAACAGTCAGAGTTATGAAAGGTGTCATTACTTCCATTTGTTGTCAGCAGTAATTTTATCGCAAGTTTGAATATTTAGTGGATCAAGGCTACAGTTTACTGGTTACAATATAATAACTCTTTGAGGGAAATTATCAATTTACCAAGCAAAGCAACGTGAGTATTTTCCCAAAATATGATAATATCTCCCAAAAGGTATTGTATTTGTTAATACCATTAAAAGTGTGACATATGTTTAATGTTATATTTTATGTATATTTTTCCTCCACAGAAATAAAGTTTTTTACGTCAGCTACCACCTAAGAATTATGAAAATGTCATCTGGTATTTGTTGTAAGTCATAAGTTATTAACCTCTTACCATGGGCTTTGAAAAAAGGTGTGATGACCATGACAGTGTTTACGTCAACAGGTGTGGATATTCACAATGAATATATAACTAAAAATGCAAGTTTCTGATCACATGCATCGGTTACCAAGTAAGTAGGGTGACCAATTGCACCTGTTTTTAGAAACAAAAGGATACTGATTTTTTCCCCATTGAAATGACAAAATAAGTTTGTATGCTAATTGTTCTCAGATAATGACCCCTTCAGTTCGTCATAACTTGCTTCCCAAAAGTACCGTATTTGTAATACCTACAATATGTGATTTTTATGGTTGTTTAATGGTTATTTGGAAAGTTGCACTGAAATATTGCAATGTACTTTTACTTAATATTATTTAAAAATTATTCTGATGCTTTACATTATTGCTTATATGCAGAACTGAAAAAGTTATTAGGAAAATAATCACAACATAACCATCAATATTCCAATAACATAGGTCAAAAATCGTAATACAAAGTCGGTCAATTGTTATAAACATAGACACAAAACAGCACAGAACAGACAGCAAAGAACTGGTACACACAAACAAAGTCAAATTTATGAACGAGAAATATATGGACCTCTGACCAAAAGACCAAGAAGTGATGTCAGGTGTTTCGAAAGTAGTAGGCGCATCCTGCCCTATATATGGCACCAATCATATACCAATCTGTAAGTCAAATAGGTAGTTACCTCCAATGATACAAATCAATGAGTGTTGTGGGCAATGTATTGTACCATGTAGGAAGGGAGAGCCGAAATGTATACGGGGTTCCAAATACCACTGAGATTGATCACTTTGGATATGACCAACTGGTATTTTGTAACCAATGAAAGATTATCTTGTCTTTATCTAATTACACTAAATAACTCTTCGACCTTTAATGGAATCTTAGCAGGCACATTAACGGTTATCTTTATTCTGCTTCAGGTGGTTGCAAAGAAATATTCCATTATCAAACGTAATATTTTTTTGCAGTTGAATAATTGAAAACTAAATGGATTGTAGAAGATATATAAAAACAATTAGCACGCACTGCTCAGATTTTCACCAAAAAGTTGTCATAGAAAGTACTAGAAAATTACTTATCAAAGTCAGGAGTGAAAAAGTACAATTTTTTTCAAAGGAAATGGTCTGCTGAAAGACAATCGGGTCAGTCACAATCAGGGTGCGCTAGAGTGTGTCACTTAGGTCAAAATTTCAAGTTCATGATAACTGTCCAGTTAAATAATATGTTGAAAGTTTCTGGTATGGGGCATATATTCCTAAAATGTAATGAAGCAAACGTCATTAGTATTACCACAGTGCACATTGTTTTATATGGTCGACGCAGTGTCACGGACGCTACAGAAATGTTGTACATGAAACACAAATGTCATAATAAAATTATAAACAATGATTTGTTAATGCTTTCTTATGTTATTACAATATAAAAGATGCATATTGGCATTAAAATAAGCTATACTTGGTATGATTTAGTTAATTTTCCATGAGTAAACACAACGTCAAGTTTAGTGAGAAATACAACAATGTCGATCATATTTTTTATAGAACTTTCAACTTCTCTATGTCCTTCCGCTGGTATGCTGTACTTAAAAGTGTTATTGTCATGAATTAACCATGCTATAGCAACAATATTAATACCATTCAGTGTAATCAAAATGAACTTCTTTCTAAAATATTTTCTGTTTAGTAGGACATGTAATTTTGTCACGGACGCTACCAAAATCAAACTTGAAAGTTAGGTCAAATTTGAAATTAACAATTTGGTTTTTTCTTTCTCTTTTCTCCAAAACCTTTCTCTATCAAACATTTCGTGAAAACTGTGTCAAAACATTGTCAATTTCTTTAAATTGAACAAAAAAGCTATAGCAACTACTGCAAAAATCAGTTGGAGTAAAAAAATCACTGCAGCTGAGCTTACTTCTGGGATCAACCCTCGAGTCGTTTTCTAACGACACTCCTCAGGGTCTATAAAACGAGCATCTAAACAAATCCTTCTTACAAAATCATAGCTTGTTATGTAACTTAGACCAACATGTGAAGGAGTAAGCAGTCCGTCGATATCCGAAACGACAACCAAAAAGTCCGGTGAGTTAATTCAAACACACTTTGCCCATATCACTCAAACAGTTAAAAGGTTTCACGGTTTTAACAATGGGGAAACTAAATTTTTTTTTAATTTGTCTCCATTTTATGCCACAACTTATTGTATAAAACCAAGATGCAATCTGTCATCGAATTGGTACTACAATCAACCAAACTGTAAAGATTGCTGAGCAATACAGAAAACATCATCTGGCAAAGAAAGTCCAAAACTGAGAGAGCTGCCATATAAGTAATCAAAGTCGGGGGCATGAATTAAATAAACCAATACTCTCCTCAGACCAAACCGATTTCAAAGGCCGTTTACTGCAAATATTGTTAACGAAAACATGAAACCTGGGAATGGCTAAACACAGAGAAATAAGATTTATTTCTCGAAACAGCCTTTCACAACATGCTTTTCAAACACCGGAAAGCAGGCCCCAATATCGACCCGAAATCCATAACAAAGTCCATGAAAAATTGACACAAAACAAAAAGTTCAGTTAATCAATTTAAATGCCTAAACCAAGTAATCGTTGTCAGATTAGTACAACATTTACTGTTAACATAACGAGCTCTAGCAACGCTCAAAATATGCCGAAAACAAAAATCCTTATAAGTGTCCACAAACTCCGGTCGATGCTGGGTCATGTTAATTATAATATGACACCACACACCGGATCGCTCACTATAGAGTCAGTCAATAGTGGCTAATCTCTCTCAATAACGAATCTGGCTTCTCCTCCTCGAGAACGAAGATGACTTCATCACACAACCAAGCGGAGGGGATAAAAAACAAAAGAGCGACTGATGAAGGAACCCCATTTTTGGTTCAGAAACACCGTTAAGAGGAATCACTCAATCAACAAACTGGTTTATCGGGGACCCAAATCACATGACTAGTGTCAAAGCGCTATCGATTCACCGGTGTCTCGCCATGTATTCTACACAAAATAAATGCAATGATCCTTTTATTCACCATAGCGTAATACTAAACAATCTTGGTAGAGCCGATGTGTGGAGTTGCCCTCATTTTCCTTTATATAAAATGTGGTGGTTATTTCACATTTAGATTGGCTTATAATCTGAAAAACAATGTTTGCATTTTATTGTAGCATCCGTGACATAATGAATTGAAATGGAATACACAATAATAAATGCATATACAGCACAGAATTCATTGTTCTTTTCACTAGAATTCTAATAACATATTCAATATAATTACTGCATTCTTAAAAAACACCAATCTAAGTGTTACAGTTGAGGCTCAACATAACTTTTTGAGTGTTTTATTACTTTTTAAAAAATTAATTTTGTGCAAATGTACAATTTTATGCCTTGAAGACATTTTGTAACCCAACTCCATGTATGTACACACAATACACACTAGTATTTATATTTTTCAGTGGATTAACTGCTTTAAAATGTTTTAAATAGTTATTAATTATGACTATGTAGTAAACACCGTCACGGACGCTACACCGTCACCGTCACGGATGCTACATTTCCATATTTTAGGAATATTAATAGTGAACGCAAGGGACAGTAATTATATAATTTGTTTATTTAAGGTAGGCACCTATTGACACTTAGGCCTGTGACATCAGATCTTTTATAACTCCTGTGGTCCTTGAGATATGAGTGTGTCACGGACGCTACAAGAAATTCCGACCACAACGATCTCCATTTTCATTTATTCACAAAACAATACAATATGCAATTTTATTTAAATTTTGGTGTATAAAATGCTTGCCATGGATGTGGTGGTTGGAATTCAATTCAACATTACAATATTTTATCCATTTTTCTACTTATAAACTAAAGATATATGTACTTATGGTCATAAAACACAAAAAACATAACGATGTTACAGTTTTGGTAAAAATACCACAGTTTCTGTTCCGATGCACATAATCACATGAAATAACTTGTGAAAGAAAGGTTAGGTATTCTGCAATAACATATGTAAGCTAAAAATTCCACAATTTTAACACTGTGTTCCAAAAAAACATTTTGAAATTAAGTACATTTTGAAGTGAAACAGCATAACACTACTTTTTACAGATTTTAAAGGCATTTTTGTGGATGTACAACCAAACCTGCACAATATATGCAATATTTCTTAATGTGACCAAGTTAGTTACAACTATTACTATTTATTAGAAACAAATAAGCAATATAATATCAGTCTGAATAGCAGATATATGTCCATAACAAATGAAAATAATCTAGCGCACCCTGATTGTGACTGACCCGAATGTAAAACTAAAGAGTATACTGACATCAAGGAGTAAAAATGGAAAAGTGTACTGATAACAAGCCATATTGAACCGTGTTATCTTTGGTAGCAGAACTTTGCAAAAAGACTACAGCGATTTGTCTCCAGTTGACAGTTATAAACCCAACAACTGTGAGAGAATTACTCTCATGTGAAAGAGGTACTTAAACAGACTATAGTCTTTCAGAACCCGCGTGATATCATTACGGTATCTTAAATTCGTGATTTTTTTCATTTTTCATGTGCCTGATCATTAAATACCTGCACACATCGCCAGAGAAAACCTTCCTTAACATGACAAACTTCATGTTGAATTCGCTAAAGACGGTAACCTCAAAGCGACGTTTTATTTTAGCTTTTTCATAGTGAGATTAATTTTGTAAGGAATCGAGAAATCTAAAATAAAAAAGTTTATTAGCGTCAATATTTTCACATTGTACAATACTAGGGGATGCGACTTTCAGCAAGAATATAGTGAAACGTGAGTATTAATTTGATCAATGGCATTTGAAATGATGACCGCCAATAATGGTTTCAATGCCCTTCTCGTTTAAAGTGATGCACTTTTTATCACATGTTTTTACCACTTGTAAATTTGTTAATATTTCCCTGAATGTATCATCCAGACTTACTTTGAGCAATGTCTTTGGAACAATTAATTTCAAAAGAGCGCACTGCTTCTACAGCTGGCAAATTTACCTTCTGTACTGCGTCAAGTATACTCTAGTGCATATGTAAAGTACAGTAACGTTCCTCTGGGGCATTACACTTGTTGGCCAGGATGTAACTAACAGTGCCAAATATTAAAGAAATTGGCTATGTGCTGATCGAGACAAAAGCTGAAAATTTATTGACAAGGTCTAGCTAAATTAACTACAAGGCATTGCTCCCATGCACCCAAACCCTCAAATAAACATTCGGAGTCAATGACTGGAGTCCTTCATTCCAATTCGAATTTTGAGCAAACTAAAGGAATTTTCAAATTTAGTGAAGTTTTGTGTGCAACAGAATGATTTGCCCTCGAATGTAAATTTGAAATACAAGAGAACAACAGAGGACAGGATGGAGTACAATGTGTACAGGAACGATACTAGATCATACACGACTAATTTGGTGTGTATGCCGTATATTGTAGTATAAGACAAATGGCATTAATGTCATAATTGTGAAATGTCGATATCATTCATAAACTTCTCTTGGTATTTTTCATGTTTGAGCTTAGCTTCCACTCTACAATACTTGAAAATTAATTAACATATGCAGATAACTTGATACAGCCATATAAAGCATGTCTCACGTAATAATTATAAAACGATGACCACATGCAACTCGCTAAGCCAGTCGCCTACATGTATTGGAAACCCTCTTTTACTCACTCTCACGGTTTAAGTCATTTGATCTCAACTGTAAGACTGACAGTTTGATACCAAGGCAATGAACTCTAACTGATATATTCGGCTCTTCCTTAACGTCAATTACTAGCTCAATTACAATTTTAATCGTTATCCTGCTATGTCCATATCATTGTTCATATCAAGGTTTTTTTTTAAAAAAATGTCCCGTTTATTTCACTTTATTAAAGACTTGAACATTTAGAGGCCTCTGAAAACAGATACTGTAATTTATCTGATCATGTTTTTACTACCTTAACCTGCATTAGCATACTATGCCAAGTAGGTAAAAATAATCTAGGTTTTGGCTTAATACTATTTCGTTTGCCTGACTTGAAATAATGGGAAGTAATACTACCCGGTATGATAAAGGCTAAAACTGAGTACCACATACACTTGATGGTTTTTTTATGTTCATGAACACTGGATCAACCGGTATATCAGTTTTAAGTCAACAAGTATCCTCTAACAGTGAGATGCAGCAAAGGCAGCATATCACTACAAGAAAATACAGGGACAGTTTTAAGCCAGATGCAGTGATTTTATTGACTGCATTATTACATATTTTGTTACTGTGTTGGATTACAAGGCAGCTGCAAAGTAGTGAATACATTGGAGGGGACAGGAGGGTCTCCTTTCTTAAGAAACTTTTATAAATAAGACATTAAAACATGACTCGGTGATACTTAGAACGACTGTCACACATGAATATTTTACATAACCATTCTTTTTTAATCATTTTTTGCATGAACCCCTTCCTGTTTCTCTAGTACGAAACTTTGCACGGTGACTCTGATTACTTTTTTGATTTTGTAAGACAATTGTTGAAAGTTTCACGGAAGAAAGTTTGAGCGAAATGTGTACTACCTTAATTTAATAATAATTATAATAATAATATTTAATTCTTAAAAAAAACGCACTCCACAAACGTCTCAGTGCGCTGAACACAAGTATTTAAAAGATATAAAAACAGCTGAAAAAAAAACTCAAAAAAATCTACAATTACGAGTAAAACTTAGTAAAAAGATGGGTCTTCAAACAACGTTTAAAAGAAGTTACATTTCTGGCACAACGAATTTCTGAAGGCAGTGCATTCCACAGCAAAGGAGCACATACCGAAAATGCTCTCTGACCGTAGGACTTATTAAAATAGCCGCGAGGAGGAGTTAAACGCAATTTCTCAGAAGATCGCAGATTTATTGACGGTACGTACAGATCAATTAAATCGGTCAGATAAAGCGGTGCATCACCTCTAACAATCTTAAAAGTAGTCAATAAAATTTGAAATGAATACGAGTTTTCACAGGTAACCAGTGTAAATCAATGAAAACAGGAGTGATGTGGTCATATTTGCGTGTACCTGTGACGAAACGAGCTGCTGCATTTTGAACAGACTGCAGACGGATCAGCTGGTCATTTGAGATGCCATAGAACAGACTGTTAAAATAGTCGAGTCTAGGGGTAACGAATGCATGAATGAGTTTCTCTGTAGTGGGCTTGTCGAGTAATTTACGAATTTTACCGATTCTTTATAAAGAGAAATATGCGTTCCTACAAAGTTGACTGATATGTTCACACATAAAGCCATCCCTGTTGAGAATAACACCCAGATTCCGAACGAAAGGAGATGGAGTGATGTTAAGTTCACCAAACCTGGGGCTATTCAGTTCTGTTTTTCGGTCTCAGTGGTATGGTTGGCACGATATGCACTCTGACATCTTGTGAAAAGCTGAAACCGGTTGAGATGATCATACAACTGTTGGGCGACTATGCGCTCAAGAACTTTTGGCACAAGATCACTAATTCACTTCCGGGTTCGTTACCCCCAAGATAGTTCGGCAGAAAAATAGTGCAGACCTTGAAGTTTTGATATCTGCATGGATGCTTGTTTAGTTTGAACTTTAACGTCAAGAATTTTTGTAAAGATATTTTTCTGCCTGAATCAAAATGCAGACTGTTGTGAATAATGGCTGAAGCATTTGGTGGTAATATGAGGAGTTCTAGGGCTAATAGAAATCATAACAATAAGCCTGAAATTTGTCAAAAACACCACTGAGGGCGCTATTTTAATCGCTATCTCAAAATTTCCGTGGACTTGCCCACACGAAAAATTAATCAGTAGTCAAGCTGACATTGACCTAACACCTGTTAAGAGGATTCGTGCCGCTGAATGTTTTAAAATAGGAAAATCGAGCTCAACGCTACTGTGGTGGCCTATGGGAAATGAATTAGTGGTCTTGTGCCTTTTGATGGGAAAGGCAAGTTGGACACTGGTCTGCAGTTCTTCAAGATATTCTGGTCAAGATTTGATATTTTCAACAGTGGCCGACTAATAGCTGATTTAAAGTGACTTGGAACGATGCCAGACGAAAGTGATGCGTTGAAAAGTTGAGTAAGGAATGGTGCGAGCAGATCGATAGAATCTTGAATGAACTTCGATGGCAACACGTCAAGGTCACATGATTTGGAGGACGACCGCTTTGTTAGTGTAGTAACATCGTCAACTGATAGGTAACTGACTCGGTAACACATCGTTCTTACAGGCGTCAGAGCATTCGCCAAGTCCTTCCCGAAGTTTGGAAACCTCGTACTCGAAGAAGTTCAAGAATTTTGATGGCATATCCTTCAGAGGTATTTGAATTGGTTGCCTTCATACAAAAGCTTGAGAGCTGAGCAACAATATCAAACAGTGAAAATTGCATAATACAGTCACAGTAGACCTGCATTTTGTGATTGGTTGCCTGTTATTTGTACTCAGGATGTAAAATTCCACGCATTAAATTAATGGGTCCAAACTACTAAATGTACTTACACCACGTACTATCTCTTTGACCTCCTTCGTGATACTATAAGAGTGTGTGTGTGTGTATGTGTGTGTGTCGTGTGTGTGTATGTAATGAGCATGACTTCAGAAAAAACAACTGATAAAATACAAAGCCATCCAGAATAACCAATGAAAAACAGCCATACAGATAAACCAAATCTTACCTTTCTCGACTTGTTCCAATTGTGATTGAAGCGATGCCAGCTCTTCGTCTTGCTCTTTCATCTGTTCTGATAACTTTGCTATCTTATGATCAAGCTCGGTGATTTTCAGCTTGTTCTTGTGATTGCTTTCATCACCAGTTTCGCTTCTACGTTTGGGCTTCTGCTTCTGCTTCAGCTGAATTTTATCAAAGAGAAGAGAATGTTCTTGATTATCACTTTGTGTCTTTTCTTGACCTTGCCAAAGTTTATGTGACCGCAGTGTGTTTAATTTGTCAGTCTCCATTCCCAGCAGAGCGCTGACTTTTGCAATTGATCTGAACTTGTCGTCCTTTAGCTGTTGATGTCTCTGAGAAAAGATGCATACACCAGTCCCCCGCAGAAGTGCAGTAACACCCTGTTTCGAAGCAACCACTGAAGAACCTAGCAATGAGTGAACAGTAGGTCGCCCGTGTTCTTGTTGCGGGATGATAAGATGTAGGTGTTGAGATACTGAGCTTACATCTGTTGTGGTGGGTTTCCTAGACTTGATCTCGTAGACTGATGAAACACTGTTTCTGCGTGATTTCTCCTTTTTTGAATCTGTACAAGGCATTCATATAGAATTAGTAAAACAATATAGAGTATAATTAAGTTCCTATGTAACTGTAAATGCAGGAAATAATTTTACCAATATTACAAATAAACTGTTGTTCCCAAAAACAAACGTTGCTATGCATGGAAATTGGCTGGCAACAAGTTCATTGTCAGATTTCAACAGCTTTTAACATAGTAAGTTTGGCATCTTTTACGTACCTTGCAAGGCAAGTAGTTCTTTCTTACAGAGCTGGTACTCTTCCATGTTTATGATCACTTGCAGAGAAAGGTACATCACACCTAGTTTGTTCATAACTTTTGGTGTGACCAGTATGTCTGCCATCATATTCAGCAGTCGTCCACTGCTATACTCTGACATCAGACATTCCAGTGCTTCCAGCGATTTGCATTTCATTATGAATGAAATACTGCCTGTCTCAGTGTCAACTACTTCAAGTTCTTTATGTAGCTTGTTTAACTTGGCCTGAATTTTAGCTCTTTCCTTTGCCATTTCAACTTCTACATCTCTAAACTTTGCTGCCTTTTCTTCTAACTTCCGTATTTTGCGTTTCAGCGCCATTGCACTACGCCGCCTCCTTGGTGGAAAGAGGGCACGCTCCACATCTTCCACTGATTTGCCTTTCACCAATACAACACCTTCGATTCCAAGTTTTACTTTAACTTCGCCTGTTGATTGATTGCGAAGAACAAAACGTAAATCGAAATGTCAAGTGGCAAGATTTAAGCGTACCTTTTATTAACTAAGGACACCATAATAAAAAGTACGCTTAAATCTTGCCAACGGCAGGTCGGATATCCCGAATTTACAACCCTATGTCTAAGATGAAATATGTTGTTCTCTCCATTGTTTGTCACCAAGAAAAGAAAATCGATTCAGACTTTGGGTACAACTCTCAGAACATACATATTCAACAACAGCTAAATTACAAAAATATTAACTCAAAACAGCACTGTACAAAGATTGAAGTCTTCCTAATGATACTCACAATTATTTCGTCCTTGTTCACTCGACAGTGCTGAAGATGTACTTGTTGTGTCTGAGTTATCTGAATCAGTGTCATCCTTTTCGCTCTCTCCTGCCAAATTTATGACGAAAAGTTGTTTCCATCTCAAAATGTTGATATTTTCAATGTTTTCAAGTGATTATCTCAATATGTTGATATTTTTTAAATGTTTTCAGGTGATTTAGTGTAAACATGGAATGTCGTGTATTTTTTCTTAAAATTCATTCTATTTGAAAATATTTATTGTTATTTGCACCGTCAACACATCATGCAGTGTCCTTAATTCACTCATTTGGAAATGGGATAAAAAGCATGTTTGATATTTACATCAATGTTTGCTTAATACGTTGATTCACTGGATACAGAGCTTTTAATTCGTGAATTAATAATTTTCCCACTGTGCGTGTGATAAAGGCTTCAATAGATGTAGGAAATTAATCGCGCAGGTTTTAATATCCCGAAGCTATTATCAGTAATTGTATAATAAATTTGCATGTATTTATTGGATTGTATTGGACGATTATAATTTACTTTTTAAGAGAAATTTGTCAATTATATAATGACACACCTGAGTGTCTCTTCCTTTTCAGAGTTTGACCCTGAGTCACCGCTCTTTCACTTGGTCTCCTTTCAGAAGTATTCCCCTTTTCATCTTCTTTTGCTGTATGTGTTAAAAGATTGACACGACATTACTATATTCATACAAATGTGTCCCAAGCCAAATAAATTGAATGTTTAATGTAACTGAACATCCAAGCTTTGTGTTGGAAATAATGTTTTGATTTTTGGATTGTCGGAAGGATTACGTACTGACGGACTTGTTTTTTTTCATGTCATCAGGCCAACAGCTGTAACAATATATTAGTGTTAAGTCTATTTTTTTAATGTTAAACTTCGACAAAGTTGATCATGTAGTAATATAAATTTGATATAAATGATTATCTTAATGTTGCCATTTAAAGGTAATACAGTAGAATGAACATTGATCAAGATGTTTTAGAATATCTGAAACCATAGCATTATGACATGCTAGAAAGCTGTTAGCTACGGCTGAAGTTAACTTTTGTCATCTGAAATGAGATACCTACAGTCGCTAAATTTCTCTGTTTGGCGTGCTGAACATTGTGTTGCTGGCTCTGATGAGTATACTTCATCTCCTGATGGGGTGCCTACATCTGATGTTTCAGCAGCTGTACAGAAGATACAAATTTTTACACATTTTTGTTGAGAGAACATAGAATTATTTCTTTAGCTTTTATCACTTTGCCATATTCATGGAAATGCACCAGATCTTTGACAATAATTTTTAAACTTTTCCCATCATTGTCTGAATGACTTATTGATCTCTATTTCAGAGGCCGCAGTAACGATAGCAAAAGTCATTCTACATCAAAGCTCATCTCCCTAAATACTTCTCATATTGTACAAGTAAGGCCCTTCACAAAGAAAATATTTCCCATATTTGGTGTTAACATCACAAAAATCAAATTAAAAAAGTACCTCCTTAATTCTTACTGTCAACTTGTTAAAGGTCACACAAAGTAGTCAAAATGTAAAATGGATATTAAAAATTAACATCGAATTAGGATTTCATTTACATTTTTTATATTCTTTAGCTCATTTATATCAACATCGCAACTAAATTTATCTTAAATGTTGACTGATTTTGTATTAAAACAACATGAACACAACTTACATTGGTACCGACTACTTTCATCAGGCTGTATTTCCATCTGCTCTCCATCTCCTTCTACAGTTTGTGAATCAGCCCTGTCAGCTGGTATGCTTTCCTTGTCATGACTTACACCTAACAAGTTAGAAAGTAGAAATCGATCATTTCACCAACAGTTGGAAACTGTATTATATTAGAATAAGTCCGTAACACTTGGTGAGTTTATGATGTCGTTGGCTTCTGCCATACATTAGGCATAATGATATAATTCTAAATCTTCAAATACAATGTGTATTATATCCGTTACCACATTTTGTTGTTCATCATGGTGGAGAATCCAGGTATTTTGAAACATGTGGCAGTGGCATACTAATACTTACAAGACAAAGACTAGAACACTTACCTCTGTGGGTTTGATCAGTGTCAACGTCCACTTCTGCCATCTGTAGTTTAGTTTTCATAAATTTAACAAACACAGCATTGGTTTCCTTAATTTTAGGCATTACTTCTGTCTGTACCTTCTGTTTGATTATCTTCATTTTTTTCAACACAGCGCCGTGTTTCTTAATCGTGTATATGATCTTCTCTGCTAGCACAGCTGCATTGCCATTCATGTTGATAAGCAAGTCGGTCTCGAATTCCTCCATGAACTCCTCAACAAAGCTGTGGCAACTAGAACCCTGTGGCGCTAACACTGGAACTCCAATGGCCATCGACGTTAGAGCTAGATCTAGGACGTTGACCGACTTTGGGGGAATGAGAACAAGGTGTGAAGTATGCAGTTCACATTCAAATTCTTTCAGTGATGTTGTCGAGAAGCATGTCACTTCAAGTTTTGTGTGTGTTTGCAGACGTTTTTTTATTTCACTTTCCTTACCAGGAGGTACCCCAAGTATCTTCCACTTTGGTGGTTTGGTAAGCATCTTGACAAAACTCTCAGTAACTTCTTTCATTACCTTGGCTAGGTAGATGTGTTTGTCCAGACTGTCGGCATCATGTTTATCAAGGAGAGAGCATATATGGATGAGCCCATTCAGCTCTGCCACAGGAGGAGAAAGATTGAAGTATTTTTCTTCAGGCACAGGAGACAGCCTAAAGTGTTTGGCGCTTGCAGCATTAACATCAACAAATCTCTGTCTAATGAATTCAAAGGCATTTAATCCAATCGAGGATATAACATCGGCAGATTTAAATTCTTTTTCAAGGAAGACTGAACGTTTACAAAATGTGTCAGTAGACAAGCCAAGAAAACGTTCCGATATTAGATCGTGGTTCCATAGATTCACAATTTGGATTTTTGCACTTGGAAAGAGGTCAAGTCTTATTCGTATTGCATGACCCGAAGAGATCAACTCGAATCCAACCACCAAAGCGACATTCTCTATGGCTCTCATATCAGGGAAGAAATTGTCATGTTCCATCAACCAATCTGACTTTGGTTCTAAAGCGTCCAATTGTAGCCCAACCACTTCGCAAGGCAAACACAGCTTTATTCCACGATCTTTTGCCTCCTTGTTCACTGTTGGATTTGTCTTCAACAAAGTACAGTGGACCACCATTCCAATGGCTTGAAAGAGCTGTGTAAGAATTGACACTGCGCCAGCCACACCCCCTTGAAGAGCGCATTCCCATCGTTCACATACAATCAAAGCAGCAGGTTTGTTTTGCGTCTTCCTGTGCAGAGGAAAAGAAAAATATTCACTTGTAACATTTCTAAAAAAGTCTCGCCTACCGCCAACAGTTGTCAAGAGAACAAGACATATGTTCATGATGACGAAAATCACACCATGCAACTTCCTCATCGTCTATCGTGAACGCAGCATGTACAGAATCCATCACTAAACCGCATATATGTTTCCTTGAGGTGTTCAACGACCTCTGCAGGGTATTATTGTGCAACATTCAAGCTGCAAATAGATTGTTGCACTAAAATCACGCCAGAGTTGGACACAAAATTGTTGCAAAACGAATTAAAAAGTCGTAAAATAACACGCAAGCAGCGATTGCTAAATTTTCTCAGGGCTAGTAAGTTAGCCCGCTAACATAACGCCCTTCCTTGGGAGGCGATTTCATGGTCACCTTTTAGATGGGGTGTGAAAACATCATAACAGCCACCTTATTTTCAAGCAGTTCGTTCAAAGTCAGTGCAAGTTCAGATAATGACGACTCTCCACAATTGTCATTCGACGTGGCACATATTTTGATGTTGGATTCACCAACACCTATTGACTCGTCTAGCTGACCGACGTTTCAAACTTACAGCGTGGTTCAGTTTAAGACTCCCGAATTTATGCTTTCAATGCCTATGAATAGTGCCACGAAAACATTTTTCGTCACACTCAAATGGTAGGAGTCACATAATCTGAGGTTCGACTATCGTCGATATATCGTCATTTTAAATAAAGTTGTTGTGAAGGTTTATACGTGCAATGAAAATGGCATTGGCAGCCTGCGGCCAGAGGTCTCACTGTGCAAAGTCAAATGTTGTAGGGTATATTTGCACAAATGAGTAACCAAATTTACTTTTTATATCCTATTGTGTCCTCCAGGAGTATGTGTAAAAGATACTTGACGACACAAATCTTTCTGAAAATGCCGCAAAAGTATTCACGTATCAAAAGCACCTTCCCCAGTACGTCTGCGGCAGTATATACCTGAGTTAATTTCGTAAGCATAGCGCGGCAAGCGGCAGAAATGTGGCAGAGAACCAGAATATCAGTTGAACAACTCGTGTGTCGATGAAGTTCTATATCATCAGATTAGTATCCTTTGGCAGTTGCAACTCAATCCCGCGAGAGCTCACAAACTTGCGTGATGTCTGACAGCAGAGGGTAAATTAGCATAATTTTCCCACAACAGAATCGCAGCTGTCGATCTTCCCCAGGCCCATTTCTACCGCTGGCTTGCTGCGGCTTAGGTCCGTACCCAAACCTGTTTGACAGCATAGCGCAGCCAGCGGTAGAAATGGGTAAGGGAACCAAATTATTATTTGCATCGTCGTGTGTTCACGACTTCATGTGCTTCAATAAACATCGGTCTTTTCAATCTCAACCTTGCATCGGTCTTTTCAATCTCAACCTTGCAAAAGCTTCGACAAAAGTGAACACAACACGCAGACAGTCTAGGAAAGGTAGGGTGGGGGATGGAAATGTGGAAACAGTCGTGATGGTGATGAAGCAAGGCAAGTGATGAAGGATCATTTGAACATCTTACTGCATGAAATGTCGTGATAGAGAACGTAAACACACTGCGAGCATGTCACTAAAGAATAAAATAACATCCATGAAAAGTAATGATGGTTGGAAATGCACAACGCATGGAAAAAAATTTGAAAAAAGAAGTTATAATTCCAGCTATAATGATATTGGAGGGATTACCAAATAGTACTGTTACTATTTAGACTACTGTAAGTGTTTCTCGAGATAAGCGGCCAGTCATCGGCATTATTTGTAGAAAGAACACAATACAAAAAAAGGCTTTGTCAGAACATAACAAATGTAACGGTCATGTTACATGCAGAGATGCTGTTCGTGAATACGAGCTACGTGCAACAATGGATAGAACATTTAGGCCTACTAATTTTGAAGCCAGAATGCGAGAAAAAATGTTATACTGTTCAATATTGCCAACTTTGACGTATAAATGGAGAGCATCGGTTTACTATATCACCATTTAGATCTAAATGATAATGAAATCGGACATACATATTTCCCGAGACATACTGGAATGATCATGCACTCGTTTTAAGACGATCTGAACTGCAAAGACAAGTGAACTTGGCTTGTGCAGGTAATTATTGTGTTGGGCCGGTAAATTTCCTGCAGCACCTGCCTTGTCGGCAGGTAGGGCTGCATTCACACATACTGGTGGAAAGACGTGAGGAGATCAGGGGAATTTGAAAATTCTAGGGGTAGAGGGCGACTTAACAGTTTTGCTCCGCCTTTTTAGTTCCTAACATTTTACTACCGTTTGCAGAATTACACAGAGAAGCTTCTGCTATGAACTGCGATAAAACTGCTTACACTTATTAGTTTCATCTGTAGCTATCTGGCAAAGTCGACAACATTAACAGTGTCAGATGACATGTGGGCAGTCAAATAGCCGAGCTTGTGTGATACCACTCTGTTAATGTAGTCGACCTTATTTGCTAGCTACAGTTGAAACTAGTAAGTGTAAAGAGTTTTAATACAATTCACAGCAGTAGCTTCGCTATCTAATTCTAAAAACTGTTGTAATGTCATCCAATGGTTCTAATGTCAGTAATAATTAAACAAAATCTAGGACCATTTCATATGTATGAATGCCAATTTTCGTAAAAGCAACAAGTTGGCCTTATAACAGGGCAGGGGCTGCATTTATTGATAATTTTTCAATACTTTTGTGCAATATATCAAAAACAGTTTCTTGCTGTCTCGATACAGCATGCTGGAACACACAATATTCAGTTTGTCAAAAAGCTTGTGTATATAAATATTGTCAAGACTAAGAGTCCTTTGTCAATGATAACAAATGCACCGTAAATGTACACAGTTCAGCTTGCTGTAGGAAGTAGAACAAGAACCCAGTTGTATAAAATATCTTCAAAATTTAAGTTAATACAGCTACTGCCCTCGGGGCAGTATCGCTGTCACTGCATAGCAGTAGTGACAATAATATCTCCGACTCTGGATGTAATTGAAGAAGAGTTTGGGACATTGGACGCTCATGTCAGTGAAACATACCTGTACAAAAGATGAGGCCAGAGAGCAACAAATGGGACCGGGAGACTTAACAGTTAGGGAGTTTTGAATTCTGGCATATGGGAATAATCAAATACTAAAGAAACAATATGGGGTCACCAAGCTAAATATTCTACAAATGTACGACAAAAAGTCACTGTTTTCACGAAAATCACTGAAAATATATAAAACCATTAATTTCAACTTCATGAATGAAATGAATGAATGAAACTTTACATTCTCATCGTATAGTAACAGAAAAGTAACACCTTAAACAGTAAATACATAAATTTTAGGTAAAAGTTGGTGTCTAAATGGAATTATTTATTTTTTAAACAAAATTTTTCATTATTACCCTAAAATGTAAAAGATTAAAACGTTTGATTGAATATTTTAACCTTATGTTTTCGGGTCACTGTGCTCAGTTTTTCACAATTTGGCAAAATGTAACCTTAAGAATTAACAATTTGCATACTCTCTCATTATTGTCATTTTGTGTGCTCTTCAGCAGGTGCCATAGACTTGGCAAGGACAAACTCATGTTAGCTCAGACTGATAAATCCAAAACGTCCACTGATGCATTGAAAAACGATTCAATTTAAGAACTTACCTTAGGAGTATCGCTCTCGAAACTGCTGATAACATGAAGTGTCAAACAGAACAGCACTATACATGTTTAGTTTTTCTGTGCTGCATTGCTAATGCATATTCGACTATATGATAATTGGGTGAGGGGACTTGAAAAATTTTAATAATATAAACGGGGGGACTTGTAAATTTTTTGAAGGTATTGAGGGGGATTTGAAAAAAAAATGAAATTTCAACTGCGGAATAAAGTGCCTTGCTCAAGGGCACAACACCGAGCTAGAGCCTCGAATTTACCGTCCTCCGACAGAGAATCCGCTACTCTGGATCTTCCGGGACTTGAACCAGGTCTCGAACTCACCATCCTCCGAAAGCGAGTCCGTTACCCTAACCACTGGTCCACCCATGAGGAAGTGCATGTACACTGTTATATTGAGATGTCAAAGACTTTTAAGGTGATCGAGGCACTAAATTTTTTACCAAAAATTTTCGCTGTTTTTCTCTAACAGTAAGACTGATATGTGAGGATGAGATTACGACTAAAATCCATATGTCACCAGATTAATTTGGCGGCTAGAAGGATTTGAAATACACCCACTTTATCCCATTCGAATGACACAAATTTTGAATCTCCCGTAAGCGTTGCCCAACTCGATATATTTAATTTCAGTTCCTTTCTTGAAATGCTGCACTTGTTTTATTTAAATATCATGTGAGCCACATTGAATAATAAATGAAAGTTTTAGCTATTCTTCCGCTGAAAATGTGCATAAGAATTTAAATTATCACTTCTCAGGCGTTCAAAAACAACAGTTAAAGAAAGCTGTTGTAAACTTAAATGTTATGACCACGCCTTATCCTTTGTAGAATTACTTAGATTTCCAGTCCATCAATTTTGTTTATTTTTACATAATTTTTTGTTTATACGATATTGTACATTATATGTATGAAATAAAAATATTGGGTCACCAGCCTATCTATAATGCTACATCGCTTAACATCACCCCCTCCCTACATGTGAAATGGGAAAAATCACAATTTGATGAGAAATATGTCTTCTTAGAATTATTTTGTTGGGAGTTTTAAATACTTTGTAAATATTTGTAAATATATCGACATTCAAACATTTAAAACCTACAACTCGAAAATAATATAATAACCATTCAACCACCACTAACATCGTCCGCTTTCACGCTAAAAGCTCTGACAATAAGTTGTATGAAGATAGGTTTCCATCAAAACCACGGTGTAATGTTTACAGTGAGCACGGCCCCGTACAGTGGACACGCGCGTCGTAGAGTGCGCGTTCTATTGTTTGCAGCTATGATGACGTAGCAAGTGACTCGATTACCCTATTCTGTATTATTACACCTCACTCATTCAATGTGCACTGCCATTGGTTAAACACGACTCACGTGACATGTAAAAGAACGTGATGATGCCCTCTGCGAATGTGATGATGCCCTCTGCATTTGATATTCCATGGATGACGTCATTTTACTTACTGCGCATCCTTTCTGCGCAAAACAAATTGTCGTTCTCTTGTTGTACTTTGCAGTTGGCAACTTATGGCTGCGAAACGTCATGCAGAGCTGTCACCGGCACAGTTAGACGATATTTTGATGCAGGTAAACAGCAAACGAACGAA
>LD346544.1:214294-235156 GCA_001465055.1 Ptychodera flava
TTCATGCACTTTATCCCTTTCACACATGTTCAAATATCTGACCAGAGAACAAACACTAAATAGTCCAGGATGGGAGCTACAGTGTCATTGACGCTATTTTTTAGCTAGGCATAATAAAAAATGCAATGCTTTGTATGAAATCTGTTTTATATGATACAGGGAAATGTAATAAATGTGAAATAGACTTTTAACAGAAAAAATATTGGGACTCTACAGCTGTAATAATCATGTTTTGAAGGGTACCGCAAAATCCCAGTGTTGCAGATTTGCATGCATTTTTGTTGAACCTGTCTTCTTATAAGTTATATGCTGAGTTTGTTGTTAAATATAACCTCATATTCCAGGTATCATTAGAAAGATAATTTAATAATATTTAAGATGACATATTGTAACATGCAATTTTCATGAAATATGACCGAAACTTACCCCATACCCCAAAGTTTATTTTGAAAATTGCAGTCATAGCTAAAATCAAATTCTACCATTTTTTACCTAGACATATAAAATCTGGCCGTTTTTGCTATTAAATCTGTTTTATTTGGTAAATGACACGTGCGCAATATCAAATAGACTTTTGACAGAAAAAGTATTGGGAGTCTACAGCTGTAACAGTCATATTTTGATGGGTACTGCAAAATCACAGTGTTGCAGATTTGCATGCATTTTTGTTAAACTTGTCTTCTTATAAGTTATCTGCTGAGCTTGTTTTTGAATATAACCTCACTTGTTAGGTATTATTTGAAAGATAATTTAATAATCTTTAAAATGACATATTGTAACATGCAATATCTTGTATAGTATTCATGAAATATGACCAAAACTTACCCCGTACCCCAAAATTTAAATTGAAAATTGCAGTTATAGCTAAAATCAAATTCCACCATTTTTTCACCTAGACATATAAAATCAGGCCGTTTTTGCTATTAAATCTGTTTTATGTGGTACAGGGACATGTCAGAAATATGAAAAAGACTTTTAACAGAAACAATATTGGGATTCTATGGCTGGAACAGGCATATTCTGCGGGATACTGCAAAATCACAGCAGTGCAGACTCATATGCGTTTTTGTTAATTGTGTCCCATTGTAGGTCATCTGCTGAGCTTTTTTTATACATAACCATGTTTATTTCGTACCATTGAAGAGGTAAGTTTATATCGAAAATTACTTTCGTAGCTATCGTCACATTCTACCAATTTTTTAGCTAAACATAACAAATAAGGCAATGCTTTATATGAAATCTTTTTATTTGGTACTGGGGAATGTCAGAAATATGAAATAGACTTTTAACAGAAAATATATTGGGACTCTACAGCTGTAACAGTCATATTTTGAAGGGTCTCGCAAAATCACAGTATTACCATCTCGCATGCTTTTTTGTTAAATCTGTCTTCGTATAAGTCATCTGCTGAGCTTGATTTTTGACATAACCTGGCTTGATAGGTATCAATAGAGAGGCAATTTACTATTTTTTAAAATTACATATTGTAATATGCACTATCTTGTTTAGGTTTCATGAAATAGGACCAAAGCTTACCCTATACCCCACGGTTTACACAGCAAATTACTGCAAATCTGAAACTCTACCATTTTTTACAATCTATTAACTTTGTATACAAAAGGCAATGCTTGTAAGCAATCTATGAAATCTGTGTTTTTGTTAAAAAAGTATGTCACAAATATGAAATTAACTTTTAACAGGAATATAATATGATTTTGTAGCCTTTTGGATCATATTTTGAAGGGTATCCAGGGTATCACATGGCAAATTTGCCGAAACACATACATTTGCCATACATTGATTCCCCCTCCAAAAATGATCCAAAATGCTACTAAATTGTATCATCTTCCCGTTAAAAGTTAATTTTATACTTGTGACATACTTTTGTAACAAATAAATCATATTTCATACAAGAATTGCCTTTTGTATTATGTGTAGCAAAAAAATGGTAGAATTTAAGATAAGCCGTAATTTGCAATTTGAACTTTTGGGGTATGGGGTAAAGTTTGACCATATTTCAGGAAAACTATGAAGGACATTGCATATTACAGTATGTCATCTTAAAGAAGAATAAATTGCCCTACTAGTGATACCTCCCAAGCCAGGTCGTGTTACAAAATAAGCTCAGCGGATGACTTACAAGAAGAAGAATTTAACAAAATAGGTAGCAGTCTGCGGTACTGCGATTTTGCATTTCCCTTCAAAATATGGCTGTTACAACTATACAATCCAAATATTTTTTTCTGTTAAAAGTCTATTTCACATTTCTGACATGACTCAGTACCAAATACAACAGATTTAATACCAAAACAGAGCTTTTTTATCATATGCAGCTAAAAATTCGCGGAATTTGATTACGATAGCTATGACAGTACTTTCTATATAAACCTTGGGATCTGGGGTAAGTTTTGGTCATATTCCATGAAAACTGTACAAGATATTGCCTGTTACAATATGTCATTGTGAAGACTAGATAATTACCAATAACAAGCTCAGCAAACGACTTATAAGCAGACACATTTAACAAAAACGTTAAATACTGAGATTTTGCTGTACCCTTAAAAATACAGCTGTTACAGCCATAGAATCCCAATATTTTTTTCTGTTAAAAGTCTATTTCATATTCGTAACATATGTCAGTACCAAATAAAACAGATTTCATACAAAACAATGCCCCACTTTATGTCTAAGTGAAAAATTGGTAGAATTCGACATTAGCTATGACAGTAATGTTCAATGTAAACTTTGGGGTATGGGGTATGTTTTGGTCATATTTCATGAAACCTAAAGAAGATATTGCATGTAACAATACGTCACTTTAAAGACTAGTAAATTACCTTTGTAATAATTCCTAACAAGTCAGGTTACATTTAATAACAAGCTCAGCAGATGGCTTATAAAAGGATATATTTAACCAAAACGCATGCGAGTCATGAATACTGAGATTTTGCGTTACCCCTCAGAATACGACTGTTACAGCTATAGAATCCCAATATTTTTTCTGTTAAAAGTTCATTTCATATTTCTGGTATGGCCAAGTACAAAATAAAACAGATTTCATACAAAGAATTGCCGAATTGTTTATGTCTGAGTAAAAAATTGGTAGAATTTGACATTAGCTATGACAGTAGTTTTCGTTGTAAACTTTGGGGTATGGGGTAAGTTTTTGTCATATTTCATAAAAACTTTGCAAGATATTGCATGTTACAATATGTCATTTTAAAGACTAGTAGTTTGTCTTACTAATGATATCTAACAACTGACATTATATTCTATAAGAAGCACAGCAGATGACTTATAAGAAGATAGATAGGAGGCATCATGGGCCAGTGGCTAGAGCAGTGGACTCACGATCACAGGATGGTGAGTTCGAGCCCCGGCATGGCCATGGTGTTGTGTCCTTGAGCAAGGCACTTTATTCCTCATTGCTCCTCCCCACCCAGGAGTGATGGGTACCTGGTAGGACAGTGGTTGTAATGTGTGTGTTTAGCTCTGCTGCGCTTATTGGCTGCACATGTGAGCTGTAGTTTGCTCCCCAGGGAGTTGAGTGGTATGATATTAGGTCCAGTGACCAGGGGTAATAATAATTGTAAAGCGCCTTGAGCACATTGACTTGTGGATATGTGCGCTATATAAGAACCCAAGATTAATATTATTAATATTATTCAACAAAAATGCACGCAATTCAGGAATACTGAGATTTTGCTGTACCCTTCAAAATCTGACTGTTACAACTACAGAATTCCAATTTTTTTTATGTTAAAAGTCTATTTTATATTTCTTACATGACCAATTACCGAATGAAACAGATTTCATACAAAAAATGCCTGATTTTTTATGTCTAGGTAAAATAATGGTAGAATTTGATTTTAGCTATGACTGCAATTTTCAATGTAAACTTTGGGGTATTGGGTAAGTTTCGGTGATATTTCATGTAAACTATGCAAGATATTGCATGTTACAATATGTCATCTTAAATATTATTAAATTATCTTTCTAATGATACCTAACAAGTGAGGTTATATTCAAAAACAAGCTCAGCAGATGACGTATAGGAAGACAGGTTTAACAAAAATGCATGCAAATCTGCAACACTGTGATTTTGCGGTACCCTTCAAAATATGACTGTTACAGCTGTAGAGTCCCAGTATTTTTTCTGTTAAAAGTCTATTTGATATTCATGACATGTCCCTGTACCAAATTAAACAGATTTCATTTAAAGCATTGCATTTTTAATTATGCCTAGCTAAAAAATTGGTAGAATTTGAGATTTACTGTAATTTGCAATGTTAAATTTTGGGGTATGGGGTATGTTTTGGTTATATTTCAAAACATTAATATATATATTGCATAGTATAATATGTCATCTTAAAGTGGAATAAATTCCCTTTCCAATGATACCAAACAAGTGAGGTTACATTAAAAAATAAGCTCAGCACATGACTTTCAAACAGACAGATTTGACGAAAATGCATTTGGGTTGGAAAATCGTGATTTTGCGGTATTCTTCAGAACATGACCATAACAGCTATTGCGTCCCTATATTTTTTCTGTTAAAATTCCATTTCGTATTCTAGGGATCCCAAGGCTTCTCAAAAATACAGGTTGGTTATCCTGTGGGGGTGCACGTAGACCCCCTCTAGCCCACGGACTAATACATTAGTCGCTGATGGATAGAATATACCCGGGGAATTATTTGACATTGCAAATTTGTGCCGTTCTTGCATGAACACCCGTTGTACAACACAAATCAGTATGTCTTCGTTGTTTTTAGTATACGGTGTTTGATGTATGCAGCAATGCATTGTGGGATAACCGGGAAAAGGTCTAAGTGTAACCTGATTACTCCAACTGTCAGATGGGATGGAAGATCCAATCACGTGACTTACTTTTTAACCGGGGTTACCTACATAAACACGAGCGACTGTGGAGCAAATGCATTGTAGTCGCAGTTCAAGGCCGCAGTCCTACTCACTTACTAAACCCCAGATGCATGATATTCCCTCGTCAATGGTTGCACGATACAAATGTTACAAGAGTTTTACATGAGGGGAGGACGATTTGATATCATGCGGTTTGTGGTTTCTTTCTTTCTGCTTCATTTTGAATCATGTTTTTAGACGACTTATTTTGTGATCTCTTTATTTTACTTTCCCTCTCAGGTAAATACTTTTACTATGCATGAAATTCCCGGTGTTGGCATTCTCAAGGAAAATGGGCACCTATGCGCTTTCCCTGAATCTAGTAAAACTGGAATTTTTAGGTCCGATGTCAGGGACGCGGAGCTTACCAAATACGCTGATTGTCCATCGTCCCTCCGTCGTCCATCAACAAATGCCTTCTTCTCTGAAACCGCATGTCTGATTGCTTTAAATTTGATATGGAGTTCACTTGGGGCTACTGCAGTTGATTTGAACAAATTGTGGTGAAATTAACATATTTGTATTTTAGGGCATTTTTTGTTGTTTTCGGTATAAAAATCTTCACAGCTTGTCAGATTGGTTTCTTTGTAACTTAATACGCAGTTAATTTGGGGAAACCTCACGTTTTTTGAAATTGTAGCGAAATATGAACACTTGTATTTTGAGGCATTTTTGCTGTTTTTGGTTTAGAATCTTTAACACTTGTCTTCTTCAAAACTACACGTCTGATAGCTTTGATATTGGGCATATGAGTCCCGTGGGTTGACCTACTTCAGATTCCCACTCGTCTTCTTCAAAACTACACGTCTGACAGCTTTGATATTGGGCATATGGGTCCCGTGGGTTGACCTGTTTCAGATTCCTTCAAATTGTGGAGACAAATCAAAGTAAAATAATTTTGATCAAACTTTTTTTCACAAAGACTGTTTGTCTGATAGATTTAATATTTGGTATACAGGTTCATAGGGACGATCAAAATATGGTATATTCAAATTATGAAGAAATCTACGATTTTAAACTTTTGGCATCTTTGGAAAAAAATTTGTTTGTCAAAAATTCCTCGTCTGATAGCTTTGATATTTTGTAAACAGGCTCATACAGATTAAGTAAATGTGATACATTTATATTGAAACTATGATAAAATCTACAGTTTTGTATTTTTGGGCAAGTATTGCTATTCTTGGTCAGAAAAGTTGTTTCTCAAAAATTACTTGTCTGATAGCTTTGATGTTTGGTATGCAAGTTCCAAGGGATTATCTTAATGTGATATATTCTAATTATGATGAAATCTGAATTTTTTATTTTGGGGCAAATTTTGCCATTTTTGGTCAAAAATTTTACTCAAAAACTGTCTGATAGCTTTGATATTTGGTGGATAAGTTGTTAACGATGATTTTAATGTGACATGTTCAAATTCTGATGAAATTTTTATATGTTTATGTCCTTCGAGGTTTAAATACAAAAGTGTGAAAGTTTTAAATTAGTTTACGCGAAATCGCAAAATGTCTTTTCCTACCATTGTATTGTTTTGCCGTCTATACACGTACCGTTGGCACTTTCATTAACTTTGGTAAAAACCCAGTTATCACTAATTTTGATAAATTTTCTAAGTATAAAAACGATGAATCAGATATAGCAACTTTTATCAGCCTAGGTTATGTCCTCCAGTTTAATGGATGGTGAAGTAGTGTCGGTGTAATCTGCAAATGTAAGCTCATCTGCTTTTGCTTTTTAGTTATACACTTTTGTATGAGTAATTTGCAATATTGCAACATTTAGCTATAGGGTACCTAAAGCTTGTGATAAATAAAAAAAATGTGAAGATCCAATTATCCAAAATTAGTTTCAATCGTGTTCAAAAAATAGTCCATATGTAATATTATTCTATCTTCGATGTACATAACAAGTTTCCTCAACTGTGGTCGGTTCAATTTCTAGAGGAGTAACGTAAGCATTCACGTCGTGAACAATAAGATTTTAGCGTTCCGATAGCGGTATTTCCACAGTTAAATTTGTGTTGTAATCTTGCAAGATACCCTAGAGACTAGTAAAGGCATGGAGAGATGGATTGTTCAGGAAGTGAGCGGACTTAAAAATCTACAGCTATCTATTCAACGTTATAAGATAAACGCCGGTCTCTAATGGCGAAAAATGTCGAACTGAAAGCACATCTGAAAAATGAGAAACTGTTATTGTCAAGGACACGAAGTGCAAGCATATATTTAATGTTTACGAAGAAAGTGGTCAAATCTTTAAAAAAACGTTTTGTAAGACAGAAGACGTTCCTATCGAGATAAGGAGGTGGCCATGGCCAAAAGTTGCAAAACGAGTAGTGTGTGGAATATTGTAAAAAGAAATCTATGCGATGTCGAGTTTATCTCGCTTGTCAAAGTTATGACATAATTTTCTGGTTGAAACATTTTGTTTAAAGGATGACAACTTAAGTTTTGTCTGACTATAATTCTTTCCCTTTCCTCGCTGTAAAAATGTCACATAGAGGTAAACCAAGTGGAGGTATAACTGTTCATGTCTATACCAAAAATGTATTAGAGATGTTAGAGTTCATAGTGATGTGGAAAACTGCTTGTTTCTTGAATTTCACAGAAAGAACCCTTTAATAAAAACGTACTTTTGGGTTGATATTATATATGTTCTTAAAATCCTAGTGAGGGTATTAAAAATTGGAAGAATTTTTTAGTGAAATTGTAATCTGTAAACTCCAATAAGTAAGTGATTCTAACAAGTAAGTTCAATGAAAGAGATGGTAATCTTGATGATTTTCTTGTCGTTCGCACAGCCACGTACGTTCTCATGTAATTAAATTTAGATTATGGCTCAGAAACATTCTGTGCATTTCGTCGTTCTAAGGACTACCTTGTAACGACAGAGTGTTAATGACATGTGTAAGAGACCTTGTATTCATATTGTCAATGGTAAAATGGTGGAGATAAAGATGGTAATTTTACAAGTATTTCCTACACTGGTGCGAGTGTGATTTGATTGATTACGTCATTTTTTCCACCCAACTATTTGACACATTGGTTGATTTCAAAGCACTTCCTCGCGCTGAACCAGATCATATGCCGTTGTAATGTAAAATGTGGCGGCTTAGTCAACAAATGATTGTCAAGAGAGAATCTGAAGAGAATTTCACTGAAAATGTACGATATAAATTGACTTAAAATTACAGAGATCAATTTTTTAGAAAACCTGTACTTCAATCAAGTAATGAATCGCCTTAGAGATTCTTCAGAATGCTCACCAGATATTGATAAATCTATCAAAAAAAAATGATACAGGCATTGGAATTAGCCGGATAAAACATGTTCTTCAGTAAAGACTGTCAGCGCTTCCCAATGGCAAGTAGAATCATGTGTTATACGAGCACCATATATATCATTACGGAAAATTTCCGCTTAAAAAAACTGTGTAAACAACAACTGAGTTGCAATTGGTCAGTCAGCAACTGGGGTTTTCCCTCCTAATTAAAGCTGTTTGCAATGTATGCAATCAGAGATAAGTGATAAGTAATAGTGTAGGGAGGAGCTCCTACGGATAACTGTTCGTTGTCCCGACCTAGAAATATACAAGCCACACTTTAGTACAAAGTCGTAATGAGGGGAACAAAGTCCGACGCCCTGAAATGACAATGCTGTCAACGTTTAAACAATACTCCGCGTTTGTTGCTCGTCAACACAGTATCGTGACATGCACTCGTTAACCAACAGAAAAGATAACCTCCCTGAGTTTAAAATTGCCATCAAACGGCCAGTCGCTGTCCTTCTTGCACGTTATTTCCTCTCATTGAACTGCATATCTGACTAGACTTTCTAACATCGCATGAGTATGGCCACTTTCACACTCGAACAAAGAAGTACTGCTGATGCGGTCGACGAAACGGTCGACAGCCAAAAGTGCACGAAGATGTTCATATCAAAGTTCGTTTCTGGGATGGTCAAAACGGTTCGATTTGACCATTTCACCAAACATGGTCCGACCAAAATCTCCCGTCATCGACGGTAAGTAGACTTGTTTATATACACGAGGATTTGTAGAGGAATTGCTCGACATTTCCATTGGAGTAAAATGTAAAGGAAGTAATCGATCCATACTTGAAATTAGCCCAACGAGTATGGCGAGAGTGTCCGGCTTTGGCTACGCCGCCTCCCAAAGTCCGGTAGCCGTAGACAGAAAAAGAAAGATTGTCGTTCTATTTGTCTGTGCCTTAGCCACTCGGTTATTCTCGCTGACAATGTCAGTAATATCATGTACCATAATTTTTGTTAAATAATCAAGCCATATAGACATTCTAAATATCAAATATGATTATTGACCTAGAAATGTGCCGAGCTGGAATTGTGTAGGATGTACGTCAGATACAATGAACCCATCGTTTCATTCTTTGGTACCCAACATGTCTATCGCGTTATCGCCACATCGTACCTCAGCGTCGGTGAATCGACCTTGTGAACCTGCCTCTCGCGCATTGCAGAACAGACTATGTATAAAGGGCAACATGCAGAAGTCTATAGGTGAGCAAGATTTGTTATACTCGACAATAAAGATTTCCACTTTGCATTCAATATTGTCACCTCTGTAAGGGTAAGAAAGCTCATCGCTGTGGGGCCATAGCTGTGGTGTTTTCACACGGGATTCCTGCCTTTTACGGGCTGGTTTTGACTTTTACAATTTTAACCCTGCCACCACAGCTATGGGATATTGCATAGACTAGCGTCCAAATCCGCCGCAAGCACACTTTGCGCAAGTTTTTTCGACGATATTTCGAAAAGAATTTCATCCAAATTACAGCCAGTGCTGGTAGTGGTCTCATGCTAACGGTCACGAACTGGTTAAACACACGCCCCCAAATTTGATGTGAATTCTCGTACATTTATGAATGCCCATACGAGGTGTGGCGGGGTGCATGTCTCGTACTTTTGTGAATGCTCCTATGAGGTTACGGTCACGAATGGGTGAAAACCACGCCGCCAAGCTAGATGTGAACTCTCGTACCATTATGAATGCGCGTACGAGATTTGGCTGGGTGCATGTACAGAGTGCCTTGAAACACTTTCCGCCAAGTTTAAGGGTGAACTTTCGTGCCCTTGGTTATGCAATGGATGTAAAAAAATAGACTCTGCCATGGTTTATGCTCACACGATTTCCTGCAGGGTGCATGTACAATTTGCCTAACGAGAAGTCGGCATGGTCGTATATTATAAGCTGTGGTCAAATGCAAGAAGTACAGACATACTGCAAGGCATGTGCTGTGTGGTCTTGATCAGCATGGTCGTATAGAATAAGCTGTGGTCAAACGCAAGAAGTGCTGACACACAGCAAGGCATGTGCTGTGTGGTCGTGGTCAGCATGGTCGTATAGAATAAGCTGTGGTCAAATGCAAGAAGTGCTGACACACAGCAAGGCATGTGCTGTGTGGTCGTGGTCAGCATGGTCGTATACATTAAGCTGTGGTCAAAAGCATAGAGTGCTGACATACAGCAAGGCATGTACTGTGTGGTCGTGGTCGGCATGGTCGTATAGTATAAGGTGTGGTCAAATGCATAGAGTGCTGACATACAGCAAGGCATGTGCTGTGTGGTCGTGGTCGGCATGGTCGTATAGTATAAGGTGTTGTCAAAAGCATAAAGTGCTGACATACAGCAAGGCATGTGCTGTGTGGTCGTGGTCGGCATGGTCGTATAGATTAAGATGTGGTCAAAAGCATCGAGTGCTGACATACAGCGGGACATATACTGTGTGGTCGTGGTAGCATGGTCGTATAGAATAAGCTGTGGTCAAATGCAAGAAATGGTGACATACAGCTAGGCATATGCTGTGTGGTCGTGGTCAGCATGGTCGGATAGAATAAGCTGTGGTCGAATGCATGAAGTGCTGACATGCAGCAAGGCATATGCTGTGTGGTCGTGGTCAGCATGGTCGTATATTATAAGCTGTGGTCAAATGCATGAAGTGCAGACATACTGCAAGGCATGTACAGTGTGGTCGTGGTCGGCATGGTCGTATAATAAAACTTGTGGTCTATTAGATAATGTACAGACATACAGCGAGACATGACGTACTGTGTGGTCGTGGTCAGCATGGTCGTATAGATTAAGATGTGGTCAAAAGCATAGAGTGCTGACTTACAGCACTGCATGTCCTGTGTGGTCGTGGTCGGCATTGTCGTATAGTATAGGGTATGGTCAAGTGCATTAAGTGACGACACACAGCAAGGCATGTACTCTGTGGTCGTGGTCGGCATGGTCGTATAGTATAAGGTGTGGTCAAATGCATAAAGTGTAGACATACAGCAAGGCATGGACTCTGTGGTCGTGGTCAGTATGGTCCTGTAGAATAAGCTGTGGTCAAATGCACGAAGTGCTGATATACAGCAAGGCATGTGCTGTGTGGTCGGCATGGTCGTATAGTATAGGGTGTGGTCAAATGCATAAAGTGCTGACATACAGTAAGGCATGGACTCTGTGGTCGTGGTCAGCATGGTCGTATAGTATAAGGTGTGGTCAAATGCAAGACGTGCTGACATACAGCAAGGCATGTACTGTGTGGTCGTGGTCGGCATGGTCGTATAGTATAAAGTGTGGTCAAATGCATAAAGTGCTGACACAAAGCAAGGCATGTACTGTGTGGTCGTGGTCAGCATGGTCGTATACAATAAGCTGTGGTCAAATGCAAGAAGTGCTGACATACAGCTAGGCATATGCTGTTTGGTCGTAGTCAGCATGGTCGTATAGTATAAGCTGCAGTCAAATGCATGAAGTGCAGACATACTGCAAGGCATGTACAGTGTTGTCGTGGTCGGCATGGTCGTATAATAAAACTTGTGGTCTATTAGATAATGTACAGACATACAGAAAGACATGTACTGTGTGGCCGTGGTCGGCATGGTAGTATAGTATAAGCTGTGGTTATATAGGTAAAGAGCAGACATACAGCAAGGCATGTACAATATGGTCGTGGTCGGCATGGTCGTATAATAAAACTTGTGGTCTATTAGATAATGTACAGACATACAGCGAGACATGTACTGTGTGGCCGTGGTCGGCATGGTCGTATAGTATTAGCTGTGGTTATATAGGTAAAGTGCAGACATACAGCAAGGCATGTACAGTGTAGTCGTGGTCAGAATGGTTCTATTGTAAAAGCTCAAATGCATAAATTTGCCACAAGTAAGATTAGGTTTTGTCTGTCAGACCTACATGGGGTTCTTCCGGCTGGCCGACGAAAAAGTTTTAAGGCGATATATCGGATATTTAGCGCGTCTAATCGTTCTAAACTTTATAAATTTGCCGCTAATTAGATGTGGTTTCGTGAACTTTATAAATTTGCCACTAGTTTGAAATCCGGAAGACAAAATATGAAGTAATTATTTTCTTGAACCTTAAAAGTAATATATTTTTTGGTACACGATGGAATATAGCCTGATGGAATGGAGTGGGTTGTTACACGACAAATATATGACATAAATTTGTCTGAAGATAAAATATGCAGTTTATTCTGTGTTAAAACCCGGTAATATTAAATTCTGAACGCGATAGAATGTTGTTTCTCTGTACGTGCGATTGTTGTTTTCAGAAAGATGGATAGTGAAATGTTTTGTAGATCCTGGAAATTAATATCCTATTTTTGAACGCTATAGGATGTTGTTCTGAACTGGTGAGGGGTGCTTCCTGGAATCAAGAGATTTCGTAGAACAAATAAAATGATACATTGACTGCTTATGTGCTTATGTTATCTTCAGGTCAACCAGAAGAAACCGATCCAAATTGCGGCAAATCAAGATTAGAACGATAATTCAATTGTCCTAAGGACGATTGTAAGAGGCGGTACAATGTTAAAAGTTTACATTTCCCATGAGCTAACTAGAAGCGAAGTATCACCTAATTTTCGCAACGAGAAATTTTCGCGTTGTCCACAAAAGCGACTATTTTGCGACGATTGTTTTTCACGTTCTCTCATTTCACTACAAAAGTTTTAGTCTGTTTTATCAATAACTGCATGGTTATATCCGAAAAACATGATATTGTACATTTATTTTTCGTATTTTTAGCAAGATTCTTAGTCACAAACCATCTATGTGAGAAAAAAAGGAAGCAAAATTAAATTGATATGTCAACCATTAGTTTGTTGAAATTATGACTGTCGCCCTTTAGCGACGTGTTCATACATTGAATAAAAATAAGTACAGCACCGAAGTATCATATTGACGTGGGTCATCTGTCTTTCTCAGTGCTGAAAAAGTGGAGAGGGAGAAGAGGAGTTACTAAATTTTTGGGAAATACATTGAAGCATTTAGTGCAGTTATGAAATGATACACAAATAGTAGAAAAGAATGACAAACGCGATATATTATAAAGTGGTGCAATTTTATAAAAAGATGTTACAATTTTAAATGTATTTATACCAAGTATATTGATTATCCTTAAATATACTAAACGAGTAATTTCTCGGTATTCCCTGACAAAATAAAGGGGACACCATTGTTAGCGCAAGGATCTGGGACAAACTGAACTTTTGTGAATTCATCCTTTATTATCACAGATACTTAATTTAATTGGCTGAAGTTTAATAACCATTTTGACATTTAATCATACCGCATTATCAGGCTTTAGAAGCAGGCAGGCGGAGAAAGTGTATGGCTGGTGAGGCCATTTCTCTGGCTGTAAACTCTTCATGTTGTAAACAAACAGTGAATAGCTTAAGAAGAATATTGACAGACTGACTGTTGATTCATCAATATTGTTTACAGAAATGTAGGATTTTGCAAATGACACAATAGAATTGCAGATTTGCTGTTCCTGCATATTCGTTCATCTGCAATCTCATGCAAACTGAGAACTGTTTTATTACCAGGTACAAAATGTATTGTCGTTGTTAGATTGTTGAATATTGTGACTCAAACACGTGCACTGATCATGCAAAACAATAGGGATATTAGTGTTCAAGGTCATCTACAAACAGTTTTACCAAACAAAAAATAAATTGAGGCACCTCTCAGATTGCACTATGCACACAATTTCTTAAATTTTTCCACGCGAGAGAGGTGACACCCCCTGTGGTCTCCCCTCAGCCTCACGAGTGTACCCCCTCCACTTTCAAATTCTTCCCTGTCATTCAGATATAGCAAAAACCCATCCAAATTAATACTATATGGTTGGATACTGGTTCTAGCGTAAGCTTTTATATCTACATTTTGTTGTGACATTGCATTTCATTTTGATGGTTTCACCTTTTCCAACCGTCATGACATAATCGGAGATCGATGGTATAAATGCCAGAATGGGGAGACCTAGTAACTTAGACCACGTGAAAATACCTGCCACATAGTTCTGAATGGACTAGAACTACAAAAGGACCGGGATCGGAAACAGGCAAATGCTGACAGGATTGCTGGAAATGGCTTGATACACTTAAAACTAGTGAAATGCAAATAAGAGTCTAGTTGAGTCTTTAGATTGCGATATGTCCCTGGACGGAAAGCTGCGATCTGAGCTGACTGAACTTCTTGTTTGATTATGGTCCAGCGGTCGCTTCAAGCTGTAAGAAATCAAAGGATATCATTCAGGTGAAACAGCTGTGAGTAAATAGGCATCTGGTGCAAGGTAAGGTGACTGGTAAGGCTATGGAACCGTTTCTGATATGTTGCAGATTTGTGCTACCGAGAAAGCTGGTCTGCAATTGCGTTATTGCTGCCAGGAAGGTGAGTGGTGCTAACTTGAATGTTGTGGTTCGTGCGCACCAGCCAGATGTGTTGCGCAATGCAGAGTAAGGTGTGTTCTTGAGTGTATCCTGAGTTGAGCACACTCACAACTATCTCATTGTCACTGTGAAGCTGCAAACATTCACCCTGAAGCGAGGTGGCTCAAATATGGATGGCAACAAGAATCACTACCATTCCTAAAATCGCAATGTTTGGTGTTTCCAGGTGTCTGGGAATGCACTGTGGAACTGTTGTCTGCCAGCTGATGCAATCCACCACACCCAGTACTGCATGCGTCAGTTGTGATGTAGCTGGGAGTGGACCAGATGCTTTGGGGTATCACGCTAATTCCATTGAATTTGTCCTTGAATGGCAGCCACCGCCGGATATCTTTGTGAAAACCACTGTTTAATCTGATATGGTGATCCTTGCATTTGGCGGATCGTAACAGGGGGAGCAGGCGTGATATAAATAGTCTTTTAATATGAGCGAACACATTCAGCAACAAACGCTAATTTGCCGATGAGCGACTGTAGTTGTGTTTTTGTGCACCGTTTCTTGTTTGCAAATTCCTGCAGCATGAGCTTGACTTCAGACAGCTTCTGCTCGGGTATACGATGATTATGCAGCCTTTGCACTTTGTTTCATGGGACAAAACTGTGTAGCATTCGAAAGCATTGGATTTCTAGTTGCCTTGTGGCATGATTAATGAGGGGGTATTCAGAAGTTGAGGGCAAATGTGGTTACATCTCAGCGGAATGAGTGTCCGGAGTAGTCGGCCGGCTTAAACCCGCAGTCAGTCAGAATGAGTTTGAGTGTTCTAGTGAATTTCACATGTGTAAGAACCAGGGGGTGGTTGCAGCCGCTTTTTGATGGCATATGGTTAATTAAACAGATGGTCTCTGGCTTGGTGTGTAGGGGAAAGTCGTATCATGTTCATGAGGGCACGAACTGGACAAAGGGGAGAAAGAGTTCACGATGGGGGAGAGGCAGTTCGAGTAATCTCTGACCACACTGGATTGTTTAAGAGTGTCTGATCGTGAGGATCGCAGATGTTCCGAGTATGGTTAAACACCATCTCTACGTAGGTATTTGTTGGGGTCCGACAAAGCTTGTGTTTGGAGAAGCAGCGTTGATTTTCTGGCAAAAGTGAAGAATGCGAAGAGGCAGGCACACCAAAATGTACCATTAAATGGTATGGAAAGGTCGAGCTTGGCGTAGATTGCCTGAAGTATGCGCTGTGTGATGGAAAGTTTTTACATGGGTGGTTTACTGTGGGTCCGGGTGATACCTCTTCTAAGAACAGTTAGTAGCCAGTTGTTTTCAAGGGGGTTGGTGCAGCCCACCTTGGCGTGGAGGAGTCAAATAATATTTAAGTAGCCAGGGATGCTTGATGGCTTGAGTGTTCTTGCAAGGAAAACTGCATGCCGTCAGACTGTAAGCTGAGTGCATGGCACTGGGCGGAGACCGCGATAAAGGCAGAACCGGAAGTGGGTGATGCGTTGGGAGTTGTTACTGTGCATTTCGTTGACTCTGCAGCATACGCTGCTTGTTTGTACTTTGAGATTTCGCCGTCCAGTTCCATGAGTTGGTGCTGATGTAGAGGCCCTGTAGTAACAAAGAGTAGGAAGCGTCAGTCATATGATAATGCCAGTTGCACATTGGGTGAAGTGCATGAGTGTGGAAAATGTCCACGGTCTTGAAGTAATGTTTAACTTTGTGTAAGCGCTAGTGAGTCAGAAAGATTAACTTTAGTGTTGACGTATCTTGCTGTAATAAAGAAGTTCGAAAGGGCAGAAAGCCAGAACAGTTTGAGGAGCCAGGTCATAGCTGTAGTATTGCAGAACGTGCCGCATTGGATCATGTACATCATGGTAGTATTGTCCATATATACTACGATGTGGTGCTGGTCCCAGACATATGCCACCGCTTGCAAGCGAGTGGTATTGTGTAGAGTTCTTGCAAGTTGATATGTGTGTCTGCAATCCTAGGGTGCTCCGTGGACCATCACGTATAAAACGTACCAGTCATTCGCGTAAATGCCCGCTCCTGCCGTAGAGCACGCGTCGATGGTGATGATCTGTGATTGCTATTTAGGCGTATATGGTGTGATTGACGTGGAACAGAGTTAGTCAAATCGATGAGATGTCGCAGAAATGTGCGACTGCCGCAGATAACTCTTGCCACCCAGTTGAGTTTGCTGAAAAGTTGCTGAAGCTCGCATATGGTTGCCCTCTATTTGGGCAGCCAGTGTAAGTTGCTGAGGTCCAATTGCAGCTGTCTAAGGACAATGTCCGGATGTGCGTATTTATTTCATTGCTGAGGAGTGAAAGGCATTGGATGAATGCGATCACTTTCTTCCAGTTGATAGTGAAGCAGAGTTGTTGTAACAGTTGTAGTAACTCCTGGAAAGTTTGTTAGCGGTAATTCTGTAGTCACCGATGGTGATTTCGTGGGCGATTTTCACTCGACCGTGTCACAATAAGCCAGATCAGTGGCACAGTTCGATCATTCAACTTTATGGAGGAGTGTGCCAGAGTTGATGATGTCGGAGCCATAGGTAATGCCATTCAGAGGGAAGTCACGGTCAACATCGTTCTTCAGTTCGTTTGTAGGTGTTGTCAGGCAGGCAGTCAGAGGGCTAGTAACCTTATGCTATGCTTGGCTGTTCGAGTTGTTGCTCCGGAATGCTTTCTGGTGATACTGTGGGTGGTCTTTGTGACAGCCCTCCTCGATGCACTCTTGCATGGAGCGACTGGATGACCGTTGGCGGCCCGTTTGATTTTGGAAGTTGAAACAAATCTCCTTGCTTTTTGAGTTGTAATGTCGGCCTTTAGTTGGTTTCTTGGAAACGTTTCCTTTTGCATGAGGAGTAGTGTCTCGTTTATCGAGATGATACAAGGAGAGGTGGAGGTCGACAGACCCCCATGCGATTGAATCTGCTGTTTATTTTTTCCAATACTCGTGATCATATCGCAAAACTGATGCAGATGTTAATGATTGCGTGTAATCCCCGATCTTGATTGTGTGATCGCGGTAGTCTAATGTCTCCTTCCTGGACAGGCTGCAGTTAATTAATGTCTTTAAGATGCGGGCGTTGGCACATATCCACTGAGGATGGGAAACTTGGCATGGTTTGGTCTCTGCTTGGTTGTTCACATGATTGGTTTCATGTCCCTGTCGGCTGCAAGTTCGGCCTCATCAGTCACGTCTAGTGAACCGTTATTGGTGGTAACAAAGTCCGGAACAAGTAACGTTTTACGCTTACCTTTCGTGGGACTTTGGCTGGTGGTACGCTTGATGTGCTGGTCTGATATGATGTCCTTGAGCACGTTGTGGTCTAACTCTTTGAGAAGGGTGTTAGAGGGTCAAAGGTAACTATGAGATACCCAAGGGTAACCTCGTTCTCACGATATCCCACACAGCCTCGAACCTGCTCTATTTAAATTACACTAAAACAAGTATTATTGCACATGTTGCCGCTGATATGAGTGTTGGGAGAATGAAGGTCGTCATATGGGTTTTCAACAGTGATGTCTGCAATGGCAGCGACTGCAACAGTGACGTCTTGCTTTGGTTTTGCTGCAACAGGGGCCTAGGGGCGTGTTGACTAGGTGTTAACGGTGGCATCAAATTTGAAAACGAGAGTGCGTCCATCTGTTTGCTGCTGATTTTGGGTTGAAGCCCAGGTTTGTGATGGCATTCCTTTGGTTGGTGTGAGCTTGTATATTGTGGATGCTAAGACAGAAGCGGCATACATGCATTTCCATTCCCCCCCACTCGTTGCTCTGGTCGCCCTTTGATTTACACTTTCCCTGTTGGTATGGTGCACAGTACCGGACTCATTGTTTGGTTGAGTCGGACATGTTAGATTTTGTTTGCAAACACTATGCTCTCTCTGTTGTGAAGTCATCGCCCCATGATTTTGTGCTATTCTCTATGGCTCAAAATGTTTCAGCATGGTATTCCCTGATTTCAGACCAACTGGCACATCTGCAACATGCAGCAATTCGATGGCCATTCGATGAGGTTGTCTGCACATAGCTGTGGAAACGCAGCTATCTGTTGGCGAGGTGGCGTGCCAATTCCCACTGAACAGGCACATCGGCCCATCTGGTAAAAAGCGCTCACACGCCAGTGAACAAGACGATTTTCTGTTCGACTGTTCGTTAGTGCGAATTTCTTGTATGGCAGTACTGCAGCTGTCTGGCTTTTTCTTTAAACGGAGATGCTGCCTTATCTAGCTTGGCCATTTCTCGTGCCAATTCTACTTCAGGGCGTCTAACCACAGTCCCTTGGTGGGCTATTCAGCTCTGGGACTATTCGCCCCATAGACGAGTGTACAGAAGCGAGAAACAACCCAAGTCTGGAAATGAAATGGCTATTTCGTATAGGGATTGTGCCACCATGTCATCTTCGACGTTCGATTTTACCGTGAAAAGTAGTAAGTTCATCTGTCATGTAACCGTCGACCATTCCCTATCATTCTTGAAATTCATACCTGGTACTTGATTTGCTTCACAAACGCTCGTTTCGTGTGATTTCCGGCCGAATTCGATGGACACGTCGCTAAAACATAAGCGTGAGCAACATTCCGGTCACGTACCTCACAGTGGACGTTGGGCACCTCCACTTTACTGACGTTAGCGCCGCGTACCCACGAGGGGTGACTGGAAGGTTGTTCATGCCTTATGTTTTGGCGACGACTCTTCTGAATTCGGCCGAAAATCACACGAAAATTCATACCTGATACTTCATCTGCTTACAAAATGCTCATTTCCTGTGATTTTCGGCCGAGTTCGAGAGACACCTGGCAAAAACATAAACGTGAGCAACATTCCAGTCATCCCTCATGGGTAGGCGGCGCCAACATCAGTAAAGTGGAGGTACCCAAGAGGTGACCGGAATGTTGCTCACCCCCAGGTTTTGGCGAGGTGTCCGTCGAATTCGGCCGAAAATCACACGAAACGAGCGTTTTTGAATGAGATAAAGTATCGGGTATGAAATTTTAGAATGATAGGGAACGATCGACGGTTGCATGATAGATGAACTTGCTAATTTTCACAGTGAAATATCGGACACGGAATGTGACATGGCGTGGTTTTTATAGCCATTCTGTTTCCAGACTTGGGTTGTTTCTCACTTCTGTACACTCGTCTATGGGGCGAATAGTCCCAGAGCTGAATAGCCCACGAGGGACTGTGGTCTAACATCTGTTTGGGTGACTTGGATGGGATCGAAGAATTCCATTGTTGTCGAATTGCCTTGCGTGTCTGACTGGGAGATCTATCTATCTATCTACCTATCTGTTGCAGAGCCCGTGGCTAGCGCTGGTTGAGGAGAGATATTGTGGAGGCGACCATGCTTGCTGTGACGTCACCCAGTGCGTCTTGGCGGGAATACGAACAGATCCCCTGCCAGGTCGAACAGAAAATCGTCTTGTTCATCTGCTTTTTACCAGATGGGCCAATGTGCCTGTTCAGTGGGAATTGGCAAGTCTTACAAAGTGTCTTTTGGCGGACGGACATATTAATTGGAGATAAAAGATACGACTAAAACGGGCAAGGAATGCAGAACAAGACAACAGCGGCCAAGCCAGTCAAACGGATGCATGATTAGGGAAATGTCCCATGAGAGTAGACTGAGGGCGCTAATACGAAAACGGTGCACTGCAGAGAAAACCTGCTACGACGTGCTGCAATTACACAAATTTAGTAAACGAAATTGAATACAATGACATAAACGATTATGCCCTGGCAGGGTAAACCAGGATTGGAAAAGTGTGCATCATTGCTGTATTTTTGTAAATTTCACAAATACATGTTTAAATGTTACAATATTTAAGTTTTCTACTTTGTGGGAGGGGGCCGGCGGTTGGTCAAAACTTCTGTGTTAAAGAGGTAGGGGTCACTCAAATTTATCACTGATGAAAATAGTAAACTTAGAATGCATGCCAAAATAAAACATAATTTTAGATAAGAACTCTACTTAACACAGTTACAAGGTGAGAAAAGAAAATTACTCACCAAACTTCGATTAGCAATCATGATCTAGCAATTGAAAAAGGGAGACACACTGTTCCTAAAACCCCAATTACTGAAAGACACTGCAATCAGTGTAACACCAACAGTATTGAAGATGAAACACACTTTTTATTAGTCTGTCAGAAATACAAAATCCAAAGAAAGAACATTTTCAGTAAAATAAATTTCCCAAACGATA
>LD346544.1:253544-264584 GCA_001465055.1 Ptychodera flava
CCCCCCCCCCCCTCCCTTCCAGTACAATGCAATATTTTGCATTTATTGAAAATGATACAATTTATTAGCATCCTTCTGAAAGGCACTCCGAGCACTTGGTTCAGGTTTTTGCATAAATTTACTGTAGTACACAAATATGTCACCAGTCTTAGTTTTCTTCATAACATTATTTTTTTACGGATACGTTTTATCATGAAATGTACAGTCATTGTACTTCTTATTTTGTTTTGTTCATCTATTACTGCTGTATTGGTTATGAGAATCCACTATCCTTTGTAGCCATAGGTCTTTATCTCATTTGGAGCATTTTAGACCCACGAATCCACACAGTTACAAAAACTATAAACTGTGCTGAATTTCCCCTCTCATAAGACAATGTCTCTTATCATTATAAAAGTGACTCATATAGCTATGGAAAAATACTTAGGATTGGTTCATCTACCATTAGGTTTTGAATAATCTAGTTTAGTTTGTTTTGCAAGCACAGCCTTTTCTAAGTGTATACGTTACATGGGTATCATACAAATGAAATAAACAGTTGTCAACCAATCCATGTGTGATTTTGCAATTTCATGTTCAGATGCATGAATAATTGAACAGTGAATTTGATCTCATATTTCATGTCATGCATTGTCAGAAATGTTGAATGGACAAATGTACTCAGGGGACCGAATTTCATTTGCACATCTTGAGTATTGCAAGCTTTCACCCTAATATCGTGTCTTAAGTCCAAGTTGGCAGCAGAGAACAATGAGACCCACTGAAGCTCAGTGGTAGACAGGTCAAACTGCACTGTGGTCTGGACTGTGTTAGTTTAAAGGGCTGATACCTGTAACATTTTAAGATATTTTCGTTATTTTTTGTTTTTAATGTCAACCCACAGTTTCAGAGCATATTGAGATAGGCAGTATCGGGTTGTTGCCTCAGCCTGTACAAGTGTAAAGTCAATTGGGGAATGAATTCTAGTCCGGACTAGAATTCAAACATAAGCAATAACAGATCATTTCGCATGATAAACATTGTTTTGACAGACTAAATAGTTGGTGTGTCAGCATGCTTGGGGAAAAGATTACCTACTTATTATTGTCATACAAAACAAAAATATTGAAAAAAAAATCATTAAAAAGAACATGTAGAGTTGAGATACAAACAAAAACAGTGAAAAGGTCATCAAAGCTAATAGCTAAATGGCTTTTTAATTCCCATTATCAGCAAAAATGTTCCTCTGGATGGAGAAGAATTTGTCATTGGCATGATTAATGGGAGTACATTGATTAAAATACCAATTAATATGGCATAGTAATATTAATAATCATTTTCTGCTCAAGTAACCCTCTGCACTGTAATTTTTTCCAAGCAAAATTTTAGTGCAACATTTTACCAATTTTTATGAATTTTTCTACAATTTTTTTTGATAATTTTGGACCAAATGGACATCACATTTCGTTGGCTAAAGCTTTTTATCAAAATTTTGGCAGAAATCTGAAAAAATTGACAGGGGTATATTTTATAAAGACGATGAAAATCAACTTTGGTGCTCAAAGGGTTAATCATGTTCAGATATGTAGGAAAACACATCAGTCTCTCTTGATCATATTTGTCGTTCCTGTTTCTGTTGCAGTACTACTACTTCAAGTTTCCAGATGATGTTGAGGCCGTACAGGTCAAAGGTCATGCCAACGATGGAATCTGCGCTACCATCTCAGTGCAAGAAACAACAGTAAGTGAACAGATTTTACCATTTTGTAGCAATTTTTTGTTTTGCAAGCATCTGCAAATATGCAAATAGCTTGATCAATAATTTTCATGAATTATTAAAAATTCCAGAAAATTAAAAATATTTTATTGTGCATGGTCTTAGACTACCATTTGAAGTTGCAGTGAGTTGATCGATTTTCAAAGCCACTTGAAATAATTAATTTATGACGTGAATTACTCATTTTCAGAAATAAAATACACCCAGATGTCAAAGAGTGCTACTTTCCCCATACATTCTTGTTTACGGTTTGTTCATTTGCATTTCAGTGTCCTGTCTTTGACTTGAACCGTAACGTGGAGTTCACCGGTATCTATCAGACACAGACAACACAATCATCCATCACGGTTCAGGTATGTGCCAGGGGTTACATGTACCTGTGCTTTGCAACTAGAGTTTACATGTAGCTTCAAGATTTGTTTTTATCAGTGTGTCAATATGACAGTAAACTGGTCCAATAATCATTTTCATTCAAGGTAATACATTACCAGGTCCGTGGGGCAATTGTGATTTACAAATTTAAGTAGGACCATCCTGAACCACTGATAGTTAGTGGTGGTACCAGGTGTCCGGAATGGGTAAGCGTACAATGCCAGCATGCTACACCGATTTGAAATTCATCTGAGTTAGCCATATACCAGTACAGGCAACATGTGCAGCATTAGGAAGTTTGTAACCATTCGGTTTTCTGAATACCATTGGCTTCTGAATCATTGGATACTTTCAAGCAGTCAATCAGCTCCACTGTAGCCGCAGTTTTGGACTCCTCAAGTAGCTGTAAATAATTGAAAGCCTCCAATGGGCTCCAATTGTTAGATCTGTTGCATGTAGGCCTTGAAAGTTTTGTGAATTGAAGAATACTTTTCTCTGGTTGGTACATTTTACTTTGAGAGTACATTTGTCTTTATACCCACAAGGATTCTGAAAAGATGCAATGTAGGAAAACCTTTAAAAGTCATGGTAGTTACATCATGTGCACATGTTATGAGATCATAATAACACTTTCATTCTGCACCTTTTGGTGTTCGCTCACCGTAATTTTGATAGGCTGGTCTACTACCGATACATGAACACTGAGTAATGGGGGGGGGGGGGGTTTGACAGGTTGCAGCCCATCATTTATCACACCAGTCTATATGGTGATCTCTGTGATGTACTGTAATATTTGAAGTTTTCAGTAATCTGAGATGGTCTGGAAGAAAACATGAATTATGACAAGATCAGTTGTATACCGCTTTGCCCAACTTTACATAATAATTAGGAGAGACTGATATCTGTTTTGAACATTCATCACACAACACTGTGAGTGGAAACAACAATTTTAATGAACATTAACATTAAACATCAATACAATATGGCTATTTCCATGCCAGTACGCCTCCTTCCAACAATCACTCTACAACACTAACCTGTCTCCAAAAAACTAGTCTAAATACCGTACTACAAACGCACCAAGCAAAGATCAAACAATACATGTGACTTAAGGTCACATGATAGCACCCTCTTTGTTATGTGACTACAAATTCTGTCCACTCGGTTAAAAATTGATCAGAAGTACATCATAAATATTTTTATTGTCTTCTTTATTTACAGGATAATGATTTTACAACAAAAGAGTTCTTTATTGTGGTGGTTGTACACCCTGATGACTCTGACTGTAATGGATTGACTAAACTTACACCAGCCTTACCTAGTAATAACCTCATCAATATTCAGGATCTAGATGGTAAGGTCATATTTTTTGTGCAATTAGATTCTGACTTTGGCGCTCAAAGGGTTAAAGACTGTTGTATGGTGTCAACTCAAAATTTGAAAAGTTATCAGATGTTGGATTCTGATGGTCCTGCCTTGAAACCATTTTTCCATCTCTATTTCTCATAATGTGACCATATTTGAAGGGATACACACTGACTGTCAGCATGAAAAACATTGTGTATGAATAAGTTTACAAAAGGACATCGCTGGTTCAGATGTCACCATCAATGAAGTTGTTCTTTGCACTGTCTTTCCATCATCTTTCATAATCAAAAATTAAGTCAGGGGGTTGGCAAACAATGTTTGAGATGAACATTTATACTGCCAAGTTCATATACCTGCATGGGGTCAAGTTGAGGCATAACATACCGGTACATCTCCTATTGTTTTTTTTTAATAGACGAGAATATTTTAAGGGACCCAAACACAGAAATACTGTAAAAATGATTTTTACTACCTAAACCTGCAATAACATGTCATGTACCAAGTCAAGTGGGTGAATATAGAGATACATTTTGGCTCAATAACACTTCTTGCTGCTTTGGCAGATGGGAAAGTGAAACTGACAGGATGTGGGTTAAACTGTCCAAGTTTAAATTTACATAAAAAATTATGTGACTTACGCAGTTTCCATGTGATTGCAAGTTGTTATCTTTGGAATCTAAATACCTTTCCTATGTAGCTCTCATAAAAAAGTCTGATGATTGTCAAGCTCTTGCACAAGTGACCAATATACCGGTAGAGCAATCTGTGACATGATTATACATGTACTTAGAAGTAATTTTGAAGTGTGCTGTGTTGGTGTTGTAAAAAAATATGTCAGTTTTGACCAACACCCACAAGCATGCAATGTCTATCTGTTTTGTTATGACAGTAAAGTAATGTACATATACTGTGGCAGCGTGCTTCGGTCCAAATGTAAATTGCAGAATATACCGCTACTTGTGTGTACAGTAAATGTAGATCTTCATTTGTCATGTTCATTGCATGGTATAACTGTGTGAACTGATATGAATATGTTGGTGTATCGTACATGTTGCTGTTGTTTTGAAACAATTCAGGGGAATCACAGCTGACTATTTGACAACCCATCAATAAAAAACTTACTAAAATGGATTTGATATCTGAATGAAGTGGACTTGATTCCAAGCACACTGCAATGTACTAGTGTACATGCTCAGCACTTCCATCAATATCAGTGGTGAAGGCACTGTGACAAATACTTTGATGCTTGACTTGACATTTAAATTTCAGAAGTGGTGGACAATTTCTGTCGATGAGAAACACGTTTTCAGCTCTGATTCCTTTAATTTCTGGTTCATTTCAGTAAATGCCATTTTGTCTTGTCTTATCTATAGGTTCTGCAAGTCTTGGTTCACCTTTAAACAGGATTAAAAACATCACCATTACAATACAGCCAACGATATCAAGTAAGTGAGAGGAATGTATCAATACTGTCAATGACGACCATAACAAAATGATGTCTCACATCAGTGAGAAATCATCTCAGCTAAGAATTGAAATTAATCCTCTCTCTCCCAAGTGGTATTTATTTCTATAGTTTGTCCATGGGACCTGGTAGAAAGTAGATAAGTAAGAAAAGGAAGAAACACAACAATGTGGAAAAGGTGTTCTTGCCAAAATAAGAGGCACCATGGCTTGCCAATAGCATCAATATTATGCCAAATCTCAATGAGATGGAGTCAGTCATGTGGAAGGGTATTTCCAATTATCCTGTATTTTCGATAAATATTTCATGTACATGTAGACAAGAGAATATTAACATCAGTAGTATTACGTACTGTACATGTATCATCTGTGATAGTGTCTATTTCTTTGTAGTGCATTTATTTCTGAACAGTTCACACCAGTAAAATGTATGGCGATGACGAGACGTTGAGTTGATTAATTCATCTGTCACCAGATGTGATGTGTTTCGCATTCAAATCAACATATCTTTCTGTCCAATTGCAGAGAACCAATACTGGAGGGCCATCTTGAGTGTCGTTGCCTTTTTTCTGTCATTCTATCTCTTCTGTCTAACAGTCGTCATCATACAGTGGTACAGGTATGGTACAATGTATGAGTCTTTGTGTTTATGTACTGTAGTAGCCATATTGGTATGCTTTGTTCAAGAGCAACTTCCTGTACATTTTGATCTTATTTCACTAGTTTTGTTTTGTATGTCAACTGCAAGTTCTAGTTCTACACCCCCAAGCATAAAACACCAACTATCTAGCCAGTCAACACCACATTTGTAAAATGTACTGTTCATGTCAAAATTAGAATTACTATACTTGTCTAGTCTAGTATTCACTTCTCAACTTGTAGTCTACACATGTACAGGCTGGGTTGGCAATAAGTGAAGTTAAAAAAAACCAAAACAAAACAGAAAAAAATAGTGAAAAAAATCATCAAATGTTACAGATACTGGCTCTTGAATGTTGCCCTCTGGCAAATTATGAATATTTGTTTTTCTGTGCTGCTTTTTTTGTTCACATCATATAACTTTGCTTTCATACCTAGGTGTCGTGTACAGTACATGTAATATGCAAGACTTCCAAGCTATTTGATATAATGCAAAAAATATTTCAAATTTCTTTGTCAGTGGTACATAAGTAATGTTTGTGCTATGGGTTAGTACGGAAATAATACTGCAATTGACTACTTATATGAAAGCAAGGGGGGAAATACATGTAAGGAAGTAAATGATAAGAGTGAGACTCTCTACTTTGAAAATATTCACATGCGACTACTTGTCAACTCCTCTGATTCTTGAAATGAAGCATTTTCATTTTTGTTGTCGACTTCACTTCGCTAAAATGACAGAACAGCTCTCTTCAGCTCTGTTTCAGTAATTTCTGTTCAGTGTGATAACTTATTAATGTTAGTGTTTGAAATATGCCAAGTCACAGACTGTACTTGCATTCCTGATAAAGGCAATAAATATTTCACTGATGCAGTTTACAGTGTGAACCAGAATGACGTCACAACACATTTACATGCATATCAATGAGCAGTGAGATAGAAGTGTTGTGCTGGTCAGTGACAAAGTATGTTTATGTCACCATGATCATGTGATCACTTTAACCTGAAACAAATTTGACTGAATGATGGTACAATGCCAAATATCCACAAATTGTGTCTTACTTCTGACCTTTGCAGTATTAATAAGTGTTGCTTTTAGTTTGTGTGAGTTGCAGAATACCACTAAGGCTATTAGCAGATGATAGTTGTAGGTTAGCGTTTTGATTTCACTGTCAGAAATATGTAGTAAAGAAGCATTCTTTAAACAAGATTTTTCCTTTCTGTGTCATCTTTACAGGAACAGAGAGAAAGCTGATGATGATGTGGAGAATAGCCGGGGAGAAACTGGTAATGTAGACTGAAACTGACACAGTTATACTTTGTATTGTGTTAAAGAGCAGTGAATGTGTCATTGTATCAAGACTCATTATCCAACCATTGCCTGTGTAAATTCAAAATAATATCCTCATAAAAAAGCGAGTGTTATTTAAGATTATAAGGCTAGCAAAATGAGAGAATTTTCTGGAAATTATTTATGGGTAGTGAATTATAGAATTTTTATCACATAATTTGTAAGCCAAAATATTTCTAAAATAATTATTGTAGAAAACCTGAAGTCCAAAAATAATCTCTTTCTTCAATCTACAGCAAGACTTGGATTTGGTCTAAATTACAGTAATCTAAGCATACATGCCATTGAACTTGAAACCATTTCACAATTGCTAACTTTTAGTATCTATATAAAGTCCAATACAGTTATAACATACCAACTCAGTCCTACATGTATATCAAAAGTTTTGACAGGCCAGTGTTCTTACAAATTCAAAAAAAGTCAGTTCATTTTCCAATGCTGTTGGAAAACTTACCATAAACTTTCTCTTGAAACTGACAGAGGGCATACTCCATTTTCAACTCTGTTACTGCCATGACTGTCCTCTTTCATATCAAAATATAACTCTTTTCAACCTTCAAAGTGTTGGACTCAGAAAGAAAAAAACCCAAAGTTTCTGACACTTGAAATTCAAAGTGACTGCCATGTTCTGTGCTCAAATAAAGTCAATTTATATACACGTTAAATGTGCATTTTTCACCAAAAAAAGATGGTGAAAACATTCACAAATTTTCGTCTAAATTTAAAATCAATCTGCCATCGAATGAAACAAATTTATTCATTTGGGAGGAGTGTTGATATCAGTCCTAACTTGCATTTGGACATAACTAATAAATAGGTCACTTTCATAAATACACATGTACCGGTACATTTAGAGATTCAGCCACTCTCCAATGCCCAAACCTCTTCTCTATGTCTTGCCAGAGAAACTCAAACAACTATCAGAAACATCCACATTCACAATTACTCTTGTACGACAAAATACAAATCTTTCAATTATGGATGTTCAGGATGAATTTAGTGCGATTTCTGTCCTTTGGAATGATATGCCAGCCAAATTTTACTCCCTGATGTATCTAGATTGGCCAGTCAGCTCATTGGAAATACACTTTCCTGACAAAATTTCAAAAGTTGGTCAATTATACCATTCCTCGACTTCGATACTGCGACCAAATGTTTTGTCCCATTGTGTTGATATGATCGATTTAATGTTGACTTTTTCTTTCGTATTCAGATTTTTATTGATAATTTGAAATACACTGAGTTTTTGTAATATTATAATTTTGTTATTTGTAAAGTGTGTTATATTATGTTTACTGACCGATTGCTGATGCAATGTATGATACGATTTCTGTTACTTTCAGATCACCGTTTGTGTTTACAATCACAAAGTAGTTCATTCGTAGTGCCTGTGGCTATCATACTTTCTACTAATTATTTTCTTTGTTCTTTTTTTTCTTTTCTGTTTTTATTTACCGATTGTTAACTCTTGTATGCCGGCATGTTTAATTATGGTCTACGACACAGAACCACTTCTAGGTACAGTACACAGACACTTGTCACTGTCAATACTCTTTCAGCTCTCAACTGAAAATATTGATTTGCCCTTGAAGAAAAAAGTGCCGAACATTACACTGTGCTCTAGCAAAACAAATTTGCTTGTAATATTTTTAGCATCCCAAATTCACTTAATGTTGCTTACTGCTGAAAAGTACATGTAATTATAGATAAAATTAAAATGTTCAGTTGTTGTTTCTGACTCGTGATCCCGACAAACAAAAAAACCCCAGAAAAGTGTGGTTAATTTTGGTAATTGATCACTTGCTGGCACAGAGGTGATGCCCTATCACCTTGTCCCACCAGAATTAGTTCTCACTGCTTGCACAACCAGATTGTGCTAAAAAATGTAGAGCAAAGAAGATTAACAGTGACAGGTACAAGCTATAGTTGTGTGATTGGCTGTCATCAAAGTAGTGCAATATGGCCTGCAACTTTTTCCAGACATTTACAGATTTTTTAGAGGCGCTGTAAAAAATGTTGTGTGGACACATCTCAACAATAGTCATATACCTAAAATATAAAAAGTGACTGTCCCTTTTTCAACAAAAGATATTGTGTAAAAGGAGAAACTTAAAATATCAAACGTATTATGATATGATTGTACAGTGGCAGATGTATCATCATCAGAGCCAGAGGGCTCTGGAGAGCGCCCTCTAGAACTGTTGATTATATTCATATGCTTTGTACAAGTATGCTATTTATAAACAGTCTACAAAAACTAATTAAAATCAATGGAGTCACAGAGTAGAGACTGTACCAACAGCCTGTTAAATCACTGTACATGAGAAAGTTTGATTTCCAATTTTAGGGGACAATCGAAAATATATTTCAGGTTTTAATCTTTGACTTTGACTGGCTTTGTATCAACTACCTATTACGAGGGAGCCAAAGTTCATCAGCCTCTCCATACACTGTACTTTGGTTATAAGGTGTTTGTTCTCCAACCTCATAACAGCTAGTGCTAATGTATTGGTGTTCAATGTTGATTGTGCTCTAAAGTGGGGTAGTTATAACGGTGTAACTGACAATCCTGCAATGATAATGTTAGTCGAACAATAAAAGTATAATAGTAGTACTTCCATTACTAAAAGTGTTCACGTATTTAGTAGTGTCACCTTAAATGGTCTCTTAGGGCTAAATTGGGGTTTATTGGTGGTGGAAAATAGTTCTTCTGTACTTTCGTATCCCCTGGACTAACAACTATAAATGCTCTCACAAATCTTCCTTCCCTAGGGAATGTACTAAATATGCATGTTCTTGATGTGAAAGTCTTTTCCTATGATTAACCAAGATATTGAGGGTGAATATTCTATCAAGACCTACATACTTTAGACCTAGCATAAATAAACTACTTTACAAGTTCTAAATGCCAGATTTATTATGGGTTATAAAGGTGATGGTGTAAGATTTGGAATCAAATATACTCAAAGAAATCCTGTCTTTTAAGGTAGTTCGCGCCTCGAAAGTGAAAGACTTAAACTTTTGCTCAAACTTTCCTTGAAGAATCTTTCCACCATTCTCTTTCAAAATCAAGAATAAAAATTTGGGATCACAGTGCAAATTTTGGTACTAGGGAAACAAATAACTCACTACCGATATTTAAAATTCAAAATGGCCGCCATCCCTATGTTAACTCTATGGAGAAAAATAAAAGTTTCAAATTTTGAAAAACTAAGTTGCTGAAAAGTTTTCTTACATCAAGAGCTGTCGATGAAACCCCACAAGTGGTATATCAGAAAAGAATTGTAAAAGTTTGAGAGGCAAAATTTGTGTCCCCGCGGCGCGTTCTACCTTAAAGAGTACTGTGATATTTTTTCCCAGCCGCTATTATGAATTTACCACGTATCCAGTGAAAATACTGGTCACACTGTTTGGAGTTAAAAAGGAAAGAGATAAAAGGCTGTGAATAATCAGATTATGTGATAAGTTTTTTCTGAACTGTGTGCACAACAAAGTGTACTGTAGCAATTACCATCTTGAATAAAAATTAAAACAAAAATGAAAGATCTCGTAAAGGATGTTGATCCTAACATTAACATGGTTGATGTGCAGAATATATTTGGGGTAATAGTAGGGTTATGGCTGAAACCCACATTTGACCAATGGTATGGTCCTTCTGGATCATTTTTACCTTCTCGTGTCTATTTATAGACAGAGAAGGTATTAGAGTTGAAAACCAATATGCTGCTGTCAAGAACTTCCGTCTGTCAAGACTTCCGTCTGTCAAGATCCGTTGACGTCATGCCATTGTGATGGGTCATATCATAAACTGGTGGGGGTGTTCATGGCTCAGGTTGAGGTGTGGGAGAACGATTTTGAGCTATGACAAAAATCAAAAGGGACTTAGCGGCATAGCCACAGTGTTAAGCCTTTCTCCAAGGTTTCTTAGTTGACTACAATCTATTACAGACTACTGAGCTGACGTTAGGGGTACTCACTTTGTATTTGCTCACTCTGTGAGCGCTAGTGTTTGGTACTGAGTTGCGTGGATATCCCCTCATGGCCTCCCGTGATCTGGGCCTGTTGCATAATCTGCAGAGATGATCATATG